>PNEQ01077259.1:0-20001 GCA_003012365.1 Medauroidea extradentata | reverse complement strand
AATTTTAAAAATTGTGCTCGTATAAGCAAACAAACAGACAAAAATTAAATAACTTGCAATTAACAAGATGTTAAAACGTTATATTATACGAAAAAATTAGCCAGTGTCTAATGTTCTTCAGCAGCAAAGTTGTCATACCCAACTGAATTGACTGACTAATGTAGCCTATTGTGAAACTAAGTTTGAACATTCCCACAAAAATTTACAAGACAATTTTAATGTATAAATCGTAACTTCATACATTGTATCAAATTCGCCCTGTGTAATAAACAACGCATGCTAAACAAAACGCAAGGTCTATTAAAAAAACGTATTTTTCCGCTATGTGTAAAATTCTTTTGTCTCGGACGTTATTAGTTTACGTGGGCAGTCCTGCGATCTCTGGTTTTCCATTCTTTAGGCCTAAGCGAAAGTACTATATTTATTAGTAGGTACGTAATTTAAAAAAAACGTCGGGAAACCAAATTGAGATATCAATGTTAAACTTTCAAAACAAACCTTCGCGGGTGTTTTTCAAAACCACTACATGCTTGTTTACTGCCAAATATCGTTTGCGTGGTCACAGCCACTAGCAACTGCCCGCCCTGCCATTTCGCTGCCAGCAAAAAATGGCACTTGCCCTCGGCTGGTAAAACTCGCAGACCACGCGAACAAACCTAATATACCATTGCCCGTTCAGCCTATAAAGCCAGTGGTAAATATGTATACCAGTCTCCTATAAAGGGTCATGTTTTGCAAATGTCTTCATTGTTTTTGAAATGTCTATGAACGCTATATTTGCTTGCAGATTTAAAGTTTTAAATCTGAAAGTAAGGAAAATTACCACCTTAGTGTCGTCAAATGCAACTTTACTTGCCGTCGCCTTCAGATGAAATTTTCTTAAATCGAAGCCGTGCACAGCGGAGTATAATTAACTTAGCAAAGAGATGAAGTTTATTACTCTCAGACGTGTAGTAATTTCAGAAATAATCATCTTGAGTGAAAACTGGCAGTAATTTTTTTAAGTAGCTAAATCGAAACAGTATACCGTATGGTTGCACAAATTGATTTATTAAATATTGAACATTGTTCGTAGTTGCATTCATATACTGGATTTTTAATGTCGTATTACTGGTGACTGTCGCGCAACTATTAGCGTACCAGTCGTGACGTATTTCTGAAATTACTACCTAGCATGTGAGATTTATATATTAAAAGTAAGATTGACTTGGCAAAGTTAATATATTGAGTATGTGTATTCAAGATTAATAAAATTTGAACTCTAGGACACTGTAATCCACCAGTATATTGGTTGCATTCGATTTATGAATGGTAGTAACTGCTCTCGGATAAAAGAAATTTCCGGAAAAATTAACCTTCAGTGTGAATCTTGTACAAGGAACATAAATTTTCGATGACTGCTTAGTTATTGATAAGGTTAATTCTACTACAGGTTAGAAAAATCAATGTTATAAGTTTGGCACAAGGAAAATTTCTGCCACTGGAGCGCTGGTATCGCTAGTGCATCAAACTGACCAATCACAGAGCTTTCCTGAATTTTCAGTTATATTAAGTTGATAATTTAAAACATGAAATCGGTTTCTTTTCCCTTTAAAATCTAAATAAATTACTATTATAATTTCAAAGTTTATTCATTATATTTAATTTTACTGCGGTTTCATATTTTTCTGGTCACTTAGCGATCGAAGCGAAACTAGTGGCAGAAATTTTCCCTGTGCCAAGCTCTCCCATAAGAAAACGTATTTTCTTTCTAACCTGTAGTAGAACTAACCTTAGTTATTGATGAAAGCTCTTGTATATATTTATAATATATAGTTTTACCGAAGACTATTTGACTTCTATGCTATATTCAGTTTACAAAAAAAAAAATTCTCCCGTTCTTGAAAGACATCGCACAAATGCGTCAAAGATGTCACGCCTGCAGCATTTAGATTTGAATTAACGTTCCTCTGTACGTGTCGGTTATGTTGCCAATAGGCGTTTACTGAAAGTAACGAGGAATAATTTATAAGACTGACGTATTAGTTAACGTGATCCTTGTATGGGAAACTTCTAGCACACTGTTTTCTAGACACCATATGTCGTAATTGGCATGTAACTGCAGCATAAACCCAACGAGAAACACTTAAAATATGCTGGAAGTAATTATATTTTTATATTCACGGATGTAGACCGTTAAGATTTCAATCTCTTCTTGATGTATAGTTCTTTCATTGTACATTTGTTAGTCTATTTCGTACTGCACGCTGCAGTAACACGCAAGGTTTTGTTTTGGCATGCGGTTAAATGGAATATAGAATGATAAAAATTTTTCCTTCTCGAGTAATGAGGTAATAATACATTTTTAAAACTAAACAGACTGTGCTTTGTACGTAAATAATGGTCCTTCACACTTATACCCTCATGGCCGTGCATTAACGGAACCTTTTAAAGAACGGGGGGTGACGGGCTGGATTTTCTTTTTCATTTTTTTTTTTTTTTTAAGGTTAGTTCTTTTTACTAAAATTGCTGTGTTGCAAGAACACTTTACTCGTAATTATCGAATATGTAGCGTATTGTGCGCACACATAAAATTTAAATAAATTTTTTTAAAACCATATTTGAACGAATTACCTGGTGTAAACAAAAAGATTTTATATTAAAGTATATAGAATTAATTTAAATGTACGCAGTTGAAAGCTTGACGTTCGATGAGCGTCTTAACAATGAAGGCACATGAAGGTATAAGCGTCGTTGGACTGATGCTCCTAAAGATGTTTTAACGTACTTACCTAGGATGTAATTTAAACTGGCCACTAAAGCCTACAGTGACTGACTAGTATCTTGGATGACTTAAATAAAATGACTGGCCGAAGTGCTGCAAGACATTTAGAAATATTTAACTTGGGTATGTCACATTCGTATACTCGCGCAATATATAGTTTTCGCAATATAGCGGCGCGGTACGCACGACTCTTACTGCCACCGACGAATTCCTGCCATGTGTTCATAACAGAGAGACGATATATCGCCGGCCACTGGCGACAAGAACTCGTGTGTTGCTGTATTTTACTTACAGTAATAACTTGGTAACTTTTATTAAAGTTATTTAGAATTAGTGAACGGAAAATAATCTGCTTGTGCTGGCATCACTTTAAATAATTATTAGACAGATAACGGGGGATTCAATTTTCTACCAGACAAATATATTGGTTACAATTCACGAACTTGCGCAATAGGCTCTATAATTTAGTTACTGGTATATTCTATTAGCCATGAACTGGTTAACTTTGTTCTAAACTAAAAAAAAAAAAAAAAAAGTTCCAGTAGTGTTAAAATGTGAACAATTTTTTCTTCTTTCTATCTGCTAGCGAAGAGTCAAATTCAATGCCGGCCACACGTTCAATGTTCTCGATGCCAGTCGCTTGCGTCAAGGCTGTTGATTGGCTGACTCTCGTCCCTGAGCGACACGTAACTATTGTGGAAACTGTTTGAGACCATGCTCAATTTCTACTACTCTTAGCGATATTAATTTTTTACCCCTAAAAAAGAGAAAGTATCATAAATCTGGACGGCAGTTTTGTTCGAAATCTTCTCAATATTGGCTTCATTATTTGTAAATGCAGTATATATTAAGTTTTAGTTAAGTATGTAATTAAAGAAACCCTGATCGACTTTTTAGCTGAAAACGTAGAATTTCTTGCTTTAAAATAATTAGCTGTCACCACACAAATAAAATATACAAAACTGCCAGAATTTTTATACCTGCTCTCCTTTAAGCTTAAAGGAATAATTACTGCAAAACATTATAAAGTATGGCATCGAAGCAGTGTTCGAATGGGCCGTCTGAATGCTCTAACCACGCTCCAAGCCCTCGGTGTTTTGCGGAAGTGATGGCACACGTGCCATTGTATGAAATCACAAGGGAGTTATATGCACCCTAGAATGTACCCTTCACAAAGGGCACGATCCACTTGCCCTTCTCGAGCCCTAGATCTGAATAACAGAATGCAACCTACTTCATGAAGTGAACAAGGGCTCAAGGGCAAGTTGCACTGAATTCGAACACGACCTAATTCAAAGACCTCGGAATAAATAACCGCATTTACGTTCTCGGTACCCGTGCTCAAAATTCACTCATTGCACTGTTCTCTCACGCGTATGTGTTATTTTTTTAAATTTAATCCTCTGTCAAATGGTTGGACATGTAATACGTTCGCAGGCTTAACGTGCATTTAGGCTTTTAGGCACTAAAGAAAATTTTCTCGTTGGAGTGGAGATCTTTATGGCCAGATTTTGTTGATTACTAGGATTTGAGAACACTTGCAATGCTATTCAGATTTGTAAAGGCGGAGGGGAAAAAACGTGTTCATGTTTTCTATGTGGCAAATATTTTGCTAAGTGCTATATCCACAGTGAATTCCTTACTAGTGTTATAAGTTATTTAAATATATATTGATTTTAGTTGACATCTGTTTAACATTTTGAATATAGGTAAACTTAACTAGTGTGGCATCACATACTTTGGCTGACCTAACAATTTCATAAGCACCTTTTGTCTACACATTTCCTGCAAAATGCCGACCCCGCAAATCAAATTATATAATCAAAATTGTACCCATGGTATCAAGAAAAGGGCCAATAGTAGTAAAACCACATTTGCAATGTGAAAAAAATTGATTGCTAGGTGTTGTTGTTGGGGGCTCTGCGCCCCTCTTGCTATGCAAATTTTAAATTAAAATTATATTGTGTAATCCGGAACGAGCAAGTTGTATACTCCGTGAAGTTTGGAAAATAATTCTGAAGTAAATTTTCCAATCTCTGTACCAGTTAATTTCTCGTAAAGTGTCGGTTTTTATAGTCGGGTATATTCAGCAGATAGGTTTGTTTATACGTAGTTAGGACACAGGGTTTGGTTATTACTTACTATCCACAACCTCTGCCTGCGTCTACTTCTATATACGGTGTTCAAAAGAAATAATGACAACTTTCAAACATGCGTTTTTGTCTACACAAAAAAAAAAACTACTGCTGACAATGATAAAACGTTTCAAATCGGCCTTCTTACATTCATCACTTTGGCAATATAAAATGATATTTTAGACTAAAATTTATAAGAATGACTAAATTAGCGACATGCGCTGCAAATGTAGGTAACATTCCTCAAATTGACACATATTTTAATTTCGGTAGCAAAACGATGGCGCTGCACTATCCCCATCCACGGCAGTTAAATTTTTCAAATGCATAAAATTATGACATCGTAAAGTGCAATTGTAAGTTTCATATATTTACATAAGTTATTGACGACTGTTAGCAGTCACGTAATTGTGAACTTCTTCCAGTAAAATATTTGCTATGCATTAGTGTCTATGAAACAAGTTTGTACAGAAGAATTCAAAATTATAAAATTTTTAATAAAATATGATGTATAGGTTATGCACCAGTAGGCTGTAAAGTGGCTTACATGAAAGTTTTTTCATTGAGTGTAGTGTAATGTTAACCTAAGTTTTTTGTTTTACAGTATCGATGTAGTCTCTTGGGGAAGCCTGCTAGCACGTAGAGGTGACGTCACATGGAATTACGTGGAAGTCTTCCTAATATCAACGTAGCTTCTGTCCTAAGGCCTATACCACAGCTCCGGGTCAGTAATCCTCTTCTACTTTGATAAACAGTTTTTACTTTGCTCACACTAAATATAATATTTTTACATTAGTCTTATAAAACATTTTCATTTTTGTAGTTACCCTTTTTACGACTTGTATCAGTATTAAATTTCTTAAGACGTATTTCCATATTAAATGAAATTTATTGCTCTTGAAAAAGAATTCGAAAATACTTAAATGAGCCGGGTTGGAGTCGCTCATGTAATGGCTTGTATGTAAACACAATTGAAACGTCGTGAATTTTAATTCTATAAATTTGCATAGATGTCATGTCTCTCAAATGTCTACATTGGGCCAGTTCAGATTGATTTATTAGCAACTTAATTCGTATTGTCTTCGTAGACAACTGGTACTTTGGTCAAGTGCTACTGTTTCATAATTACGTACGGATAGCTTTCATGGCGAGGAGCCGTACCAAATAGCTGGCAAAGGAGTCTTACCCGATTGATCCAGAAGTCTGTTGCACTTGAACACTTGCATTAAAAATGCTTGTATCTCGCAAACGGAACAACGCTGTAGAAACTGTTGCGCAGGAGGGTGAGGCGTACAGAGGCAGTTCGTAGAGGTCAGACCGTTACTGGTACACACTGTGACATATATATGTCAGATCTGAATGTTATAACAAACTGTATACGGTTAGTATTGTGTACCTATTTTCTTGGAGAGAGCCATCTAACAGAAACTAGACACCGTGTACATAACTTCTCCTCAGTTTTCAGTCTTTTTATTTGTAACGGATATTTTTTTTATTTCAGATATAAATTGTCATTATTATTCTTCTTAGGAAATTTGTGTATCTGTTTTTGCGTAATGAGCCGTAAAAAAAAAAGTCGAAATTTGCACTTTACGGTTTTATGTACGCCATTAAAACAGACATACCAAACTGAAAAATTTCAGTGTGTAACAATGTTGTACGCTACGATTTGACAAATACAAAATCAAATTTTGTATTTTTAAAAAATTTTTGAAATTTTTAAATTAATTTTTAAAATTCAGCATTTTTTGTTAAATACAAAAAAATATTTTTTATATAGCTAATAGCCTAAAACATTGTTACACTCAATTTATTCGGTTTGGTATGTCAGTTGGTTTTATTGGCGTACATAAAACCATAAAGTGCAAATTTTGACGTTTAGACTCGCTGCGCAAAACCTATACAGAGATCGTTAAATTTCTTAAGAGGAAGATTTAATCACAATTGATGTATAAACTAAAAATAAAATAAATGGTATAGACATAAAAATGAAAATAATACTGAAATCTGAGGTGAATCGCTTCCTTAACTGTAGTCTGTCGGTAAACTAGTTTAAACTTTGTATTTCCTATGAAATACAAAAGTTCTACTAGCCACAACAGCTTGTAAAGTCGAAATCGGTGGCATGGTTCGCGAATGTGAAATGTGAAAGGCTGAACAAAATGGCTAGACTGTGAACTGTAAAACAAATTTTATAAAAATTTTAATTCTTTAATTTGTGTATCATATGGTGTCTATGCATCTAGAATTGACACAGTGTTAACCTTGCTCGAGGCGTATTCGAAACGGCTAGTTTGGAGATTTAGGGTGTATGGTTTCGAACGTGGAATATCAGTGCTGCATGTGACGGACGGAAACTGAAACTGGAGGTCTGATGGAATTTAGATTTTTTTTTTGTTTATCCCGTGTATCCAGATTAACAAGTCACTTTTTAGCCAGTGTAGATTAATTTTCTTAACTAGTTTACAAACTGATCCGAGCGATCCATGCTGGCCCAAAATGTGAACCTATCTATTTTCTTGCATTTATTTGTCACAACTTAACTAATTTGCATTTATTTAGCAGACCTGAGTTACAGTGTCTCGCCAAGTTTAAAATGTTAAGTTTTCTTAAACCCCATTTGAAAATGGGTTTTTTTTATCGCCAACGACTCTATGCTGTGCTTTCAGGAAAAACACTAGCAGTTCATTTTATTAAAACGTACGGAAATTGCGAAGTGTAGTTCTTTCGTTGTATAATGCTTGTCGTAAATAATTAAGTTTCATTTAAAATACTAAATTATGACTAGCAGAGAGGACTTCACAGACCTAGGGAGTGTTCCATTTGGCCATCTAAGTGGCCTCGCCACGCTTTGAGACCTTGAAAAGCGCACTGCGGAAATGCCACCACACAGGCTCGTATGCACACTACAATGTCCCCTTTAGCCAAGGGCAGGAGACACTTACCCATCTCGAGCCCTAGATCAGAATTCACCCTACTTCATGAAGGCGACAAGGGCTCTAGGTAACTGACAGGGCATGTTTCACGGAAATCTGTCACGGACCTATTTGGGGATTGTTGGTCCACCTCGGTCAATTTAAACGCCATATTTTACGCCCTAAACATTGACACGTGGGTAACTAAATGGCTGTTTTCTAGCGGATTTGAACACTGCTTCGGTAGACTAAATGTATGCTTGCACGTTCCACTGTTCCTTAACACGTAGAAGTTACTTTAACTTGCATCAATTAGTATTTTGATATTTAATAACGTTCGTAGTCGTAACGCGCCTTTAGGCCTTAGGCGCTTAAGAAAATTATCTCGCTAGAGTATGTTAGTTTTATCATGCGAACTGGTTTTGTCGATTGCCAGATTTGATAACCCCTGCAATGCTGCTCACGGCTTAGAAATGATGGGAATATAACTCATTGGCTAATACATTTTAAATTTTTAGGGAAATGAAACGTCCACAGTGCATTATTTTAAGAGAACTAAATTTACATCTAGATATAATTTGAGAGGCCATTAGTTCCAATTTCAAGCACAGATAAAATTAACTGGTTAAATATTCAAAGCAAACCTCGTGAAATATTTGCTTAACGTACTCTACCCTTATGAATTTTCGCAAGCGCGTTTCTACACACATTACAGTCAGTACTTCGGCATCCCCACACATTGTGAAAACAAATTTCGCCACAGTATTTAAGATAAGTGTCATTAGCAATAGCAAAAACAGTTCAAACGTGAAAAAATTCAGATTAACAAGACATTATTTTACAAATTTGATG
This sequence comes from Medauroidea extradentata, assembly GCA_003012365.1. NCBI lineage: Eukaryota > Metazoa > Arthropoda > Insecta > Phasmatodea > Phasmatidae > Medauroidea > Medauroidea extradentata. The sequence continues at coordinate 11,335 of PNEQ01077259.1, read as the reverse complement.
TTGGGGGTTGTGCAGCCCTATTGCTATGCAAATAAATTGTTTTTTCTCATGTAATCCGGAACGAGCAAGATGCCTACGCTGCAATTTCAAAAGTTCAAAATTAAAAGAAAAAAAAAAAAAAAAAAAAAACCTTATATAGCCTAGATATAGTATATGTTTCAAACTCTACGATATCATCTCTTTAAATGTTAGTTGTGATGGCATGGTATATGCAGCCGAAAAGTCTCTCTATACTAAGCTTGCACAGTCAGAACTCTTGTATATCAGACAGTGACTGAATGGTATTTTCAAAACCACTCTTATTTTAAACATTATTTTGGAACTTTCAGTGTGTATTTAGACTAAAATTAGTAAGTGTCTAGATTAGCGACATGTACTGTAAAGATGTGTGAATTAACAGACGTGCAGTAGTATTCCCAAAATTGACATTATTTTACTTGCTGTAAAATAATGGCACCGTACTGTCCCCATTCACTGCAGTAAATCTTCACAAATGCATTAAGTAATGACCCTCATAATTGTCATGAATATGTAATTGTATGTTTTGACATAAACTACAGTCGAACAATAATAAAATGTCTCCCCAATACAGAACACAATTCTAAAGTCCCAATTCAGGTAGGCTATATTGTACACCGGCATGCTTCGCTCATTTAAATCTCGACAAGTTCAAATGCTCTCGCAAACCAAGCGACGTTCTTAGTTCAGAAATAAAAAATTTTAAAACTAGCATCATTCTAGTTAATTTCATTAATCTCAAGAATTAAGACTTATTCCTATGTGCAATTTTGGTGGTTACTTCTGGTATAGTATTTTATACTGTATACATGCTAGTAAACAAGACCGTTATAACTGGTCTACTATCACAGGGTTGTCATTTCATGGATTACCGCAATTTTAATCACCCTTTCCTAATTTTTAATTTGTAACATAATTTTTTTTTTACTTATTGTAGACAATGTGACTAAATTTAGCTCTTATGAAATTTTTATATCTCTTAGTTTTCGCGTAATGGCTTGTTAGACATTTTGCACATTACCGTTTTAATGACTACGCAAAAGCCAACTGATGTACCAAATTAAAAAAAATTACAGCGGAAAAATACATTGCAGGCTACAATGACATGCTCATAAAAATAAAGAATAAAAATTCTGTTTAATTTTAAAAAAATTATTGAATTTTTAAAATTTTTATTTTTAGTTTTAGCAGTCATCAGTGTACTAGTGAACTTTCTTCCAGCAAAATATTTGCTATGGAACATCAATTTTGTACAGAAGGATTAAAAACATTTCTATAAAATGTGCCATATCAATTTAATGCACCAGTAGACTGGAAGTGGCTTACATGTAAGAAAGTTTTTTCGTTGATGAGCGTAGTGTAATGTTAAGCCAAGTTTGTTTTTTTTTTTTTTTTTTTTTTTTACAGTGTCGATGTAGTTGCTTGTGGGAAGCCTGCTAGCACGTAGAGGTGACGAGTCACATGGAACATAGCTTCTGTCCTAAGGCCTATACCACAGCTCCGGGTCAGTAATCCTCTTCTACTTTGATCAACAGTTTTTAGTTTGCCCACACTAAATGAAATATTTTTACATTATTCTTATGAAATAATAAAAGTTTCATATTTTGTAGCTACCCTTTTTACGACTTTTATCCATTTTAAATTCAATGTATTCCACTTGAAAAATAATTCGAAAATACTTCCTGAGCCGGGTTTGAGTCGCTCATGTAATGGCTTGTTTGTAAACACAATTGAAACGTCGTGAATTTTAATTTGATCAATTTCCGTAAATGCTATGTCTCTCTCAAATGTCTAGGTTGGTCCAGTTCAGATTGATTTATTAGCGACTTAATACGTTTTGTCTTCGTGGACAACTGGTACTTTGGTCAAATGCTACTGTTTCATAACTACGTACATAGTCCATTTTTTTCCACGTCATAGCTTGAAACTGTTTATTCAACATATTCCAACTTAAATGTAACGGTACCAATTGCAAAGAACTTGCTGTATACGAACATGTAACAGTGCTGGCTAGGTTAGTTAATGATTGTGGTCTTTTTAGTTCGCTAGTTGGTAATACCTCCTAATATATATCTTTAATTTCAGAACACATATTACGGAAAGGTATAAACTGTCAAAGGATAACAATGTTAAATAATAAATGTAAATTCACGTTACTGTAAATGGTTTACTCTTAGTTGTACAGGGGCATATAGAATTTATAGTGACATGCATTTAAGAATGTGCTGGAAACTAGTGGCTTAACCTAGTAGTCAACCCTGCGATAGGTGCTGATAATGATGACGCAGGATCATTGTGCCAAGATTGTTCCCAGTACCAAGGTGGATCTGTTGAGACTTCGTATTGGGTATCCCACATTGCTAGACTTGACCAGAGATGCCTTATATCCGAGGGTAGAACATAGATCTTACCTTTTAAACACATGACAACTACCATAGACTCTACTCTCATCCGTTGCGGAAATCCGACCCTATTGCACCAGATCTATGGACGCTGTTTAAATGACTATCAAAAAAAGAACGATTAGAGACGTGCACTGTACAGTAGTTTTCCCGAAATTGGTACTAATTTATTTGTTGTAAAATTACAGGACTGCATTGTCCCCATCCACGGCAGAAAAACTTCACAAATGCATTAAGTAATGACGCTCATATTTGTCATGAAAATGCAATTTTATGTTTTGACATAAACTACAGTCGAACAATCGTAAAATGTCGCTCCTCAATGGAACAGTATTCTGCAAAGTTCCAATTCGGGTATATTGTACAACGGCAAGTTTCGCTCATTTAAATCTCAACACGTTCTAACGCTCCTCGCAAGCCATGCGACGTCCATAAGTTCAAATCTTAGTTCAGAAATAAGAAATGAAACCAAACAAAAGTCTTAAATCATTGCAGGTAATTACTAATCACACAAATTAAAATACATTTTGTATCCCTATGTAAAATTTTGGTGGTTAGTTCTGGTATAGTATTTTATACTGTGTACATGCTACTACACATACGTAATACTACACACTTACATTGTACCAGTACGAAAGTGTCACTGTTATAACATGGTCTACTTACACAGGGCTACCTAATCGGATACTAAAGGGCGCGGTTCACCTCTGTTTTCAACTTCTTTATTTTTTTTATTTGTACCAGATATTCTTTCTTATTCTAGACATAAATTGTGTTTAAATATTCCTCTTAGGAAATTTTTGTATATTTTATAGTTTTTGTGTAATGAGTCGTAAACGTCAAAATTTGCATTTTACAGTTTAATGCACGCCACTGAAACAGACATGCCAAACTGAAAAAATTCGCAACGTACAACAATGTTGTCGGCTATGATTTAACACACATAAAACAAGATTATATTTTTTGTATTTAATAAAGTATTTCTGAATATTAAAATAAAATTTTTAAATTTCAAGTTTTTTTTTTTAAAATTACAATTTATTTTTATTTGTTGAAAATCATAGCCTACAACATAATTATGCACAATGAATTTTTTCGATTAATAAGTCAGTTGGTTTTAGTGGTATGCATAAAACCGAAAAGTGCAAGTTTGGAAGTTTCATTACGCAAAAACTATAAATCTTCTTCTTAAGAAATTTTAGTATCTTAGTCACCATTTACGTAAAAAAATTTTTTTTGGAAATATAAATAAAAAAAATTTAAGACCCTCAAAACTGAGGAACTGCCACCTTAACTACTGAACTTCTGCAGGTATCATAGTTTTTGCTGCGAAAATACTACTTTTGAATTAATATACGCTGAAATAAAAAATAAACGTCCAACAACGGAGTAGATCGGAACACTTGACCAATAGCAGAAAGTAAATGATACCTACCACGTTTTAGTCAAAATTTCTCGTGTGTTTGACGGAAGACCCTAGGGACGATGTCAGACGCACTTGCGCAGCTCAAGCCAGCAATCAAGCTGTCTAGAAGTTGCGTTGATCTTCGCTACAATATTCACTTAATAGTTTAACGTATAAGAAGGTGGTGTTCACAAGATTAAATCATGGACTGAGGTAACTATAGTTGCCAGGTCTGTATTAGGCAGGCGAGCAGTCTCCTGGATGTCAAAGATGGATTTGTGAAAGTTTGTCTCGCGGTGTAAGGAAGACTAAATTAAATAACTTGCAGTCGCCAGTGTTACAAAAGTAGATTTAATTACGTACTGACATAGTACAGTTTATCCAAATTTTAATTTAGTAAAAGATGTACAGTATTTAGGTAGACTTAGGACTGAAAGGGTCATGTTTTGCGAATGTCTAAAGGTCAGTTTCACAGACAGTTTAACTTTGCACACAGAGAGATTAATAAAACTCTATAAAGAGCTAAACCTGAGTTTAAGTTAGAGGTGCGTTCCACCAACAACTCGGCGAGTTTGTTACCAGAGATTAGTTAAACTAGGCTTCACGATAGGTGTTTGTGAGCAGAGTTGCCTTAATAGTGTCGGAAATACCCCAACACTAGTCAGAAATTGCCGAATGTGGGTTTGTGAATTTTCATTTGGAAACTAAGTTACAGCGTTCTTGAGGGAAAGGAGGGAGTATTTACATCATACTATCTAGGGGTGGGATACAGGCTAGGAACAGAACCTCATAAACGTAAAAAAAATGTTTTGTGCTTTCACAAAGAAAATCATTTGAAACCCAGTTGCCAAAGAAATTCCTTGTAAAACTACAATGGTTATACTTGTAATTTTACACACATATACTTCTTATTTTGTTACAAGGAATAACCTTGTAGTTATAGTTTCAATACGGAAAAAAATTTAAATGCTCACTATGCTTAATAAATAACACTGAACTTATTTGATAAATAACTTTTTGAATAAAGGACGCTTACAGGAAATTATTTGAAAATAAAAAAAATTGGAGGTGGTAAGCGTCGAACCATTCTTCCTACTCGTAGAACCTGCGCATTTTACCTCTATTAGACCACTGTGACACTCTAAAGTGTTGTGAATGTACCGGCTGTTTTGACAAGCGGAAATTTGTTTCGAAGTCTGCATCATCATACTCGTCAAAATGATGATTTCTTTCTCTAATCCGACGAGGCAGATACACAGGAATAGTCTTAGTCTTCAAATACGAAATTATACAGTGCTCGCGCCATTTTATTATGAACTTAAGGTTAGTGATGTTACCCGGCCAAAATAGAGTAGTTAAAATTCAGTCTCGCTTAAGGCGAGAAAATAGTTCTAACTGCTTGGTGAAACCCAAAACATGTATAATAGAGATTAAGTACAGAGTAATCTAGATTAAATCGCTTAAACTTGTTTTATGAAACCGGTCCTAATTATTATTTTTGAAATGTCTTTAAACGCTATGTTTGCTTGCAGATTTAAAGTTTTAAATCTGAAAGTAAGGAAAAATACCAGTTTAGCGTTGTCAAATGTAACTACTTGCCGTGAACTTCAGATGAAATTTTCTTAAATCGAAGCCATGCACTGCGGAGTATAATTAACACAGCAAAGAGAGAGTTTTATTACTCTGACGTGAAGTATTTTGAGAAATATTCAACTAGAGTGAAAACTGGCAGTTAAAATTTTTTTTTTTCAATTAGCTAAAAGGAAACAATATACCAAATGGTTGCACAAATTGATGTATTAAATATTAAACATTGTTCGTGGTTGCATTCGTATACTGGATTTTTAATGTCGTATTACTGGTGACTCTGTGGCGCAACTATTAGCGTACCAGTCGTGACATATTTCTGAAATTACTACCTTCCATGTCTGATTCATATCTTAAAGTGAGATTATATATACTCAAGATTAGTAAAATTTAAACTCTAAGACACTGTAAACCAGCCTTATATTGATTGCATTTATGAATGTAGTAACTGCTCTCGGATAAAAAGAAATTTCCGGAAAAATTAACCTTCAGTGTGAATCTTGTACAAGGAACATAAATTTTCGATGACTGCTTAGATATTGATGAAAGGTCTTCTTTAAATTTATGATATATCGTTTTACCGAAGACTATTTCACTTCTATGCTACATTCAGTTTACGAAAAAAAAAATTCTCCCGTTCTTGAAAGATATCGCACAAATGCCCTAAATTGTCATTTATTGTGTCAAAGATGTCACGCCTGCAGCATTTAGATATGAATTAACATTCCTCTGCACGTGTTGGTAATGTTGTCAATAGGAGTTTACTGAAAGTAAAGAGGAATAATTTGTACCATCAAGGCACACCTAACAACGGGTTTGAATATCCCGAGTGATGGAAAATACTAGAATTTGATAAATACAAACAGTCAAGCAATACACAACAGTGTTTATTTAACTCGGGGTTCTGTACATTTGTTTTTTAAGTTACAAATGATCGATATAAAAGATGCCAGAAGGGCCATAAGTTCATAAGAAAAAAAACTAAAGCGGCAATCAAGAGGGTTAAAGCTCACGTAGGTCAAACAAGAAAAGCAACCTGTCGACGCCCCGTCGGCTCCTGATACAATTACTGTACTCGCGACAGGGAAATCACGCAGCTGAAAAGACAGGGCAGAAGGCCCAAGCACAAACATCAATGAACATGACCAAAGAAAACTAACTCGCCAACGTATCGAAGAACAACCGACGAGGCCTCGACGAGCGCGAACGGAAAAGTAGAGCACAGAAGGGCGACCAGGATCCAACTGACGTAGAGAGCTAGGCGGCCGGCCTAGGCAACAGGGGAAGGGGGGGAGGGGAGAGAGCCGAAGATAGCCGAAGAGTTAGACGGGTGGCAAAGCATTCCCACACGCTTCCGAAAAGTCCCATTGCATAACATGACGAAACCAACCATTTGGATTCTCAAACAGTTTAAAAAGCGCCTCAGACCAACTGAGGGCAAAGCACCAGTTCAAATTTAAAAGACTGACGTATTGGTTAACTTGATCCTTGTATGGGAAACTTCTAGCGCACTGTTTTCTAGACAGCATATGTCAAAATTGGCATGTAACTGCAGCATAAACCCAACGAAAGACACTGAAATCTTAACGGGCTACATACGTGAATATAAAAACATAATTACTTGTAGCATATTTTTAATATTTCTTGATATAGTTCTTGCATTGTACATTTGTTAGTCTATTTCGTACTGCACGCTGCAGTAACATGCAAGGTTTTGGTTTGGCATGCTGTTAAATGGAATACAATTAATTCTAAAAATTTTCCTTGTCAAATAATGAAGTAATAATAATTTTTTAAATTAAATGGGACTGTTTCGTATGGAAATAACGGTTCTTCACACTTACACCCTTATGGCCGTGCATTAACTAAACCTTTTAAAGAACAGGGGTGATGGCCTGGATTTAATTTTTTTTTAAAGGTTAGTTCTTTTTACTAAAATTGCTGTGATTACAGGAACACTTCACTCATTATCGAATATGTAGCGTATTGTGTGCACACAAAGTTTAAATGAATATTTTTAAAACCATATTTGAATGAATTGCCTGGTGTAAACAATAGATTTTCATTGGAAGTATATCGAACAAATTTAAATGTACGCAGTTGAAAGCTTTAACGACGTTCGACGAGCATCTTAACAAAGAAGTCACATGGAAGTATAAGCGTTGTCTGACTGATGGTCTAGACGTTTTAACGTACTTACCTAGGATGTAATTTAAACTTGGCTAAATGCTACATCCACAGTGAATTCCTTACTGGTATTGTACTTTATTTAATTACAGTAGAATCTCACTATAACAACTGTAAATGGCAACAAAAACTGTCTTTATAGTAGATTGTTGTTATATTAAAATAATTTTACATGTATTATGGAGAGATGGTGCATTATAAAGCTCTTGTTATAGGACAGATAATGTTATAAACCATACTCTTTATAACGAGATTTCACTGTATATATTAATTTTAATTAGTTGACAGAAAGGCTGTCTGTTAACCTTTCGAATATAAACTTGTGGCATCGCATACTTTCGCTGATCTAACATTTTCATAAGTGCCTTTTGTCTACACATTTCCTGCAATTTGCCGACCCCTGCAAAATGTATAATCAATATTGTCCCCACGGTATCAAGTAAAAGGCCAATAGTATTAAAACCACATTTGCAATGTAAAAAAAAAAATAATTAAGATTGCCAGGTGAAATTATTTGTTTGATTTTTATTGTTGGTGGCTGTACGGCAGTGTTGCTACGCAAATTAAAAATTATCTCGTATAATCAGGAACGAGCGGGTTGCATACTCTAAAGTTTAGAAAATAATTCTGAAGTTAAGTAAATTTTCCAATCTCTGAATTGGTTAATTTCTCGTAAAATGTCGGTTTTTACAGCAAGATATATTCAGCAGATATGTTTGTTAATATGAAGTTTGGACAGAGCTTGTTTATTACTCACTATCCACGACCTCTGCCTGTCTCGCCTACTTCTATGTACGGTGTTCAAAAGAAATAATTTGACAACTTTCAAACATGCCTTTTTTGTCTACACAGAAGATAAAAATTATTGCTGAATATAAAACTTTTCAAATCAGCCTTCTTACATTCATCACTTTGGCAATATAAAATGATATTTTAGACTAAAATTTATAAGAATGACTAAATTAGCGACATGCGCTGCAAATGTACGAAATATTTCTCAAATGGACACAAAATTTAATTTCAGTAGCAAAACGATGGTGCTGCACTATCTCCATCCACGGCAGTTAAATTTTTCGAATGCCTACAATTCTAATAATGACATCGTAAAGTGCAATTGTAAGTTTAATATATTTATAGAAGTTATCGAGGACTGTCCGCAGTCATCAGTAGTGTAATTGTGATCTTCTTCCAGCAAAATATTGCTATGCATTAGAATCTATGAAAAATAAGTTTGTACAGATGAATTCAAAATTATAAAATTTTCAATAAAATAATGCTGTATAAATTTAATGCACCAGTAGGTAAGTGGCATACATGAAAGTTTTTTCTTTAATGAGTGTAGTGTAATGTTAACCTAAGTTTTTTGTTTTGCAGTGTCGATGTAGAGTCGCTTGGGGTAAGCCTGCTAGCACGTAGAGGTGACGTCACGTGGAATTACGTGGAAGTCTTCCTAATATCAACGTAGCTTCAGTCCTAAGACCTATACCACAGCTCCGGGTCAGTAATCCTCTTCTACTTTGATCAACAGTTTTTAGTTTGCCCACACTAAATGTAATATTTTTACATTAATCTCATGAAATAATTGTAAAAACCCTCTTTACGACTTATATCCATATTAAATACATGTATTGCACTTGAAGAGTAATTCGAAAATACTTGATGAGCTGACGGGTCAGGCCTCAGGCCAACCAACGATGTTCGCACCATCTGGTACGAAAGAGCCAGACTGCAATAATATCAGAAGTCTGTAATGTCATGCATTTAAAAATAAACTTGGGCTCTTAAATACCATTTTAGGACTCATTTATTATAAATAAGTTTAAAAAATAACAGTTTTTCTAGTAAAAGTCAATTTAGAGGACATGTGAAAAGGTACATACAAAAAAGGGCACTAAGCAGTAAGACATGGCCCATTGAATTTATATTAAATTTTCGCTAATAACCTACGATAAACTACAAATAAATTTGCATTAATTAAGATTGGAAATGAAATTCATAACTAGCATGTGCTCGGTCATGGAATTGTCTTTATCAGTTTACAGGTTGATACCACCCTAAATAGTTTTTTTAAATTTGTAACTAGAAACATTCTACCAATTACTTAAACATATTTCAAATATAACCAACGAAATGGCTAGTCTCCTCGTTAAATGCTAATTCAGCTATGTTGGTAAGGTTCGGGTTAGCCATACAGACTTCTGAGGTGACCATTTCTGCAATGTAGGTTTGTTTGGAAAGGTATCAGAATTGTGCATATATAGGACCACCAGTGCAGCAGTGCTGGCTTAGTTAGGAAGATATCTGAATTGTGCATATATTTGACCTGTGCAGGCTTAGTTAGGTAGATGTATAGATTGTACATATATATGACCAGCGCAGCAGTGCAGGCTTAGTTAGGGAGATATTGGAATTGTGCATATATTTGACCTGTGCAGCAGTGCAGGCTCAGTTAGGAAGATATCGGGATTGTGCATATATATGACCAGTGCAGGTTTAGTTATGTAGATATCGGAATTGTGCATATATATGACCAGTGCAGCAGTGCTGGCTTAGTTAGGAAGATATCGGAATTGTGCATATATATGACCAGTGCAGCAGTGCTGGCTTAGTTAGGAAGATATCGGAATTGTGCATATATTTGACCTGTGCAGCAGTGCATGCTTAGTTGGGAAGATATCGGAATTGTGCATATATTTGACCAGTGCAGCAGTACTGGCTTAGTTAGATGTCAAGATTGTACATATATATGACCAGTGTTGGCTTAGTTGGAAGATATCGGGATTGGTCATACATGTGGCCAGTGCAGGCTTGGTTAGAAAGATATCGGGATTGTGCATATATTTGACAGTGCAGCGGTGCTGGCTTAGTTATGAAAATATAGTGGTTGTACATATATATGACCTGTGCAGCAGTGCTGGCTTACTTAGGAAGATATGTGGATTGGTCATATATATGACCAGTGCAGCAGTGCTGGCTTAGTTAGGCAGATATCGGGATTCTGCATATATTTGACCTGTGCAGCAGTGCAGGCTTAGTTAGGAAGATATCGGGATTGTGCATATATATGACCAGTGCAGCAGTGCTGGTTTAGTTACGTGGATATTGGAATTGTGCATATATATATATATATATATAACCAGTGCAGGCTTAGTTAGGCAGATACAGGGATTGTGCATATATATGACCAGTGCAGCAGTGCTGGCTTAGTTAGGTAGATATCGGGATTGTGCATATATATAACCAGTGCAGGCTTAGTTAGGCAGATATCGGGGCAGATATCGGGATTGTGCATATATATAACCAGTGCAGGCTTAGTTAGGCAGATATCGGGGCAGATATCGGGATTGTGCATATATATAACCAGTGCAGGCTTAGTTAGGCAGATATCGGGGCAGATATCGGGATTGTGCATATATATGACCAGTGCAACAGTGCTGGCTTAGTTAGGCAGATATCGGGATTGTTAATATATATAACCAGTGCAGCAGTGCTGGCTTAGTTAGGTAGATATCGGGATTGTTAATATATATAACCAGTGCAGCAGTGCTGGCTTAGTTAGGTAGATATCGGGATTGTTAATATATATAACCAGTGCAGCAGTGCTGGCTTAGTTAGGTAGATATCGGGATTGTGCATATATATAACCAGTGCAGGCTTAGTTAGGCAGATATCGGGGCAGATATCGGGATTGTGCATATATATAACTAGTGCAGGCTTAGTTAGGCAGATATCGGGG
>PNEQ01077258.1:22247-55567 GCA_003012365.1 Medauroidea extradentata | reverse complement strand
AAAAAAAAAAAAAAAAAAAAAAAAAAAGGTTCCGTAAATAAAAACTTGTACTAAAACCGCAAAGATAAAATAAACATACGTTCACAACAAATCGTGCGGTGGACCGTCCATATTCTTTCTCAGAGGTCACGAAGCGGTTGTAAGGCACGTGTCATTCGGAATAAAGTGAGCACCAAAAATTTAATCTTTGGACAATATCACTAACCGTTACTGTATATAATTCAATATAAACTTTAGTCCCTTTACTGCTTGTATGGTTGGCAGCGAAATTCCGTAGTATAGTTCCGTGTATTTTCTTATTTAAGTACAACAATACTGAAACATTTCGTATAGGTAATAAGCTTTTTTTTTAAATCAAACTAGGTTACATAGGTATCTAGCGACTGCACAATTTATCTTACAAGGCAGGAATCTTGTAAGCTAGTTCAGCGCTTGGCTCGTTGATGTGAAGGCGGCATTTTATGCACGCTTCAAGGTCGCCCTTATGCCTTCGCCATTTCTGAGCCTCTAACACACAGGTGGCTGTCACCCTTAAAGTTCGGCATCATTCGCCATATTGAATTATTGCATTTTTCGCTCTTATGAAATTCTGAGAAGATATATGTGAAATTTGTTACAATAATATCAATTCTATTTACCTTGTGCTGCAATAAAAGCATCGCAGCTGAACTTTTAACGTATATTTAAGCCGTAATTAGTCGAGCAAATTAAGAATATAATTAAATTTCTCGACTAATTACGGCTTAAATATACGTTTAAAGTTCAGCTACGATGCTTTTATTGCAGCACATGGTAAATAGAACTGATATTGTAGTAACAAATTTCACATTTTTCTTCTCAGAATTTCATAAGAGTGAAAAATAAAATAATTCAATATGGCGTCTGATGACGAGCCTTAAGAGCCCTGTACAGCTGCCACACGAACATCGGTGCAGTGGGTTAGGAGACTTATTCTAGGAGATATTACTACTAAACGTGAGATTGATATATTCATTTACGAAAAGAAAACACATTTCAAACTGTGGTTCTCTATTTTTGTTTTTAGGTATCATGCTCAGATACATGGTTTCCGGGTACCTCGGGGTACCTCAAAATGGCTAATAACGGCTCTTTATAGGCTGATGATGTGTAAAAATACCTACTATAATCGTAAACCGTAAGTATAGAAGCACGCGCTTGGACGTTACAATTTCCACAAATAAAATAATAGAGTGAGTCACCGCTCACAGTCCCATGGGAAAAGGCCAAGGACCGAATCACTGCACGTCGTTCGTGCGTCCCGCACATAGCGTAAGGGCGAGGTGGCGGATGACGCACGAGACATTCTAGTTCTTGTCGCCTGCCTGTTTCCGTACCTTATGCACGGCATCTAGCGCCTGCTGTACAGGGCTCTTAATGCCTCGCTCTTTAGTTTTGCAGTGCTCTTGAAAATGTTAATTTTTTTAAGCCAATTAACACACGTATCAAAATTCATCTTACAGTTTTAATACTTATATTGTTGCAAAATTTTTCTGTTACAACGCAGCAAACAGATTTGTTATTGTTGCCCCTGACATTTTACATACTTGTTGTCAAAATAACCTAAAATGTAGCAAAATAATTTTCCTTGGCGAGCGGTACATAATTTTGAAAAACTCTCCGCCTTAATTGTGTTTCATATGACTGTACACAGTCTCAAAATTTTTTAAAGCATTTGGTTAAAAAATATTCTAGTTATTTGCAATTGTTTGAATTATATGAAAGATCGTGTCCTTAAATGATCTCGCTACCTGCCCTTCAATTGCGTGGCAGCGAGTTACGACTGTTATCTTCTTGACCAAACTATTAAACGCGCATTATATCTGTATACCTACAAAATAGCCACACACTCCAAACTATATCGCTACAATTTTAGCTGATATAGTTTTTTCATATCGGTGCGACAAAGTCAAAATTGGTTGTTCTGCTGCCATGCGAATAGTGAAAACCAACTGACCTACATTAATAAAATGATTAACTGTTAAATAACATCACATGAGCTATGCAATAAAGTTTTTCAAAGACCGTAACGTAATATTTTGAATTTGAAAAAAATCGCAAAATTACAGGAACTATTTTTACAAGTAAAAAAAAAAAAAAAAAAAAAAAAAATTAAAGACAGAAACTTTTCTCGGAATATTTTAAAAATGTTTTATTACGTAGCCCATGGCATGTTATTTCACTGTGAATAATTTCACTGACGTAAGTCAATTAATTTTCACTATATGCATGGCAGCAGAACATCTCAATTTTGACCTTGACGCATCGTTGTGAGAAAACTGTGCGAGTTAAAACTATTTCGTAAGAAGGAACTGTACTCACAAGCATTGTATACAAAACTAACACAATTTAATATAAATGTAAAATTATGATTATATCGCACTTGAACATTCTTAATGTAAGTTTCATCGCTCTGTTTTAATTTTTTATCTGTACCAGATATTTTTTTTATATTTTGAACACAAAAAGTTACTAAATTGGTCTCTTATGATTATTTTTATCTCACACAGTTATAGTCAAAATTTACATGTTTCCGTTTTATGGACTACACTGAAAACTGACTGATATTACAAACTGAAAAAATTCATAGTGGATAAAGACATCACAGGTTACAAAGTCACGTATGTTAAAAAAGAACAAAACTTAAGTATATTTAAATAAAAATTTAGAAATTTAAAACTAAAATTTACTAATTTCTATATATTTTTTTAAAAGAAAACTATTTTTTGTACTTTAACATGGCAAGATTTGTAGCCTACAACACAGTTATTCACTACGATTTTTTTTTTCAGTTTGGTACGCGAGTTCGGTTTAGTGTCGTTCTTAAAACGGAAACGTGCAATTTTTGGCTTTAACAAGCCATTACGCAAAAACTATGCGAGATAAAAAATGTTTACAAGAGGAAAATTTAGTCACACTTTGTGTCTAAAACAAGAAAATAATAAACACGTGGTGATTAAAATTGAGGTAGACCGCGCCCTTAAGGGCCAATACAGGTGACGGGTCCCAAGGGGCGCTTAGAAGTATGTAAGCATACTAGAGGGGCATGCTGTGCTAGCTGTGTATCATTGCTCACCTGGGAGTGAGGGCCACATTGTAAACTGATGTCACTGACAGTTAACTGTCGTGCAGGGGGGTGGGTGTGGTCAGGGGTACGACAAGGACAAGAGGGGTGTCGGTGAAAGGGGGTGGGAAGAGATGGCAGCGCAGCGGAGCGGACAGTCCTCAAACCGACGAGAGGGCATGCCGGCCTGTCAATCACACATGCATCGCCGACCGCTAATGACGCAAGCGCGAGCACGCAGAGAGACCTCAGCCAATCGCCAGGCGACCGCATGACGCCGTCGTCCGCGTGGGCTGAAGCGAAACGCATTTGCTAAAAGTTATGAATATATTTTAATCACAGATGGTGGACGGTCTATCGTGAAAATGTTTTGTACCAATATACCCCTGAAAACGCTGTAGTCAATTGCAGCGTATATACACACAAACTGAAAAGTTAGAAGCCCTTACTAACACTCTACCCGAATAGTTAGTATATACTCGCTAAGAATGCACATAAGCTTACTAGCACTTTGTATGTACTGTACATGTCGAAATTATTCCGACAGGTTTATACATTTCCCTACTAGTCTTTGGTGGCAATATCAGTATTTAACAGAAAATAAAGAAAATTATAAATATAATCATGGGCATGGTAAAATATTTAAAACTTTTTACGGAAAGTAAATTAAAATAAAAATATATTTAAATAATTATTGTTTTCAGAACTGATAAAATAAAACATAACATTTCTCTCGTAGCCTTTAACTTCGTTAAAAGTACTTATAAATATTTTCATGATGAGCGTCGTCAAGTCAGGGGACAACATTTTTAAGAAGTATAATTAGTTTTTCATAGGTAGCAGAAATACAAAATATATACTAGTTTCAAATCGTACGTGTGAACTTAGTTTTATACATCAATCTTACAAGGTCTACTCAGTTCATTCAGTGTTTCGATATTGTACCAATTATATAAGAGGCGTTCGCTTGATAGCCGCGCGCTATATGCGGTATTTGTCAAGGGGGTGGGGGCGTCACAGAATGCGGCGACCTAAATGGGCAGACACGTCAGGGCTGATTTCGTTGACGGTTGTGTCTATTTTGCGAATTTTTCAGAGTAATTTAATCAAGACTGAAAACTTAACGATTGGATATTGTTGTTTTGTTACATGCCAACGTTGCTTTCACAGAGAAAGTCGTTGCTTAATCCATACTTTTATGATTATCAATATTATTTTTATTTACATATTATTTTTATTTAATTAGAGACCCCCCGACGTGACGATGCTCATCCTCAAAATATTACTAGGTACTATTAGTGAAGTTAAAAGGCCAAGAGAGAAATTTTATTCCTTTACATTTTAAAGTTTTTTTTTTACGTCGGGGGTTACTTAAAACTTTTAATTTTACTGTTATTTCATTTCATTCTTTTTAAATTACTTGCATACACTAAATATTATTAAAAATTTTAGTAGTGAAACATCACGTTTTGAGTTTCAATATGAATTTATTTATTATTTGTACTTATTTTGCTTTATTTAATATTTTGTTTGTAAATAAGTTATTGGTACGCATTGATTACAAACAAAAACATTTTTTTGTTGGATGGTTGTAGTAATTATTTTATGTTTAGGTGATTATTTATTATTTCGTAAAGTTTGTTTACGGTTGCAGAGTATAATTACTTGAATAGTTTCTCATTATATTTTTGTAAGCTGCAGTGAAAGTGTTAAAAACGGGGATTAGGAGAAAAACTAAAAATGCTCAAAATGAAGCCAAAAGGTGCAAATTAACGTAGCCTGAAGATTACACTCCTAACAGACAACAGCTTTTGCTATCTGAAGAGCTTCGAAAGTGGCCTTAAGTTGTGTAAATGTTTGCAGGGTGTTGCAATTTGTGAACTTAATCAAGGAAAGTAATTTAACAATCATCATGACAAAACTACTGTAGATGAACTGCAAAGATTACGAAACGCATTACCGCAACTTTTCAATGTCTAGTATACATCGTTCACAATGAAAATTACAACAATGATTATGTAGCTGCATCCAGTGCATCGTTGCTAAGCAACACTTCCTGGTATAAATTGTTAAGAAGAAGAAAAGAGCTCATTATCTTTAAACGGTTGAACAGATTTCCTTGAATCATGGCTAAGAACCTAATCGATCACCCCAGCTTTCAAACAAAAAAAAAAACGCATCAAAATTGGTCTATTAGTAGAGACACTGGAAAATCGTGAAAATTTTTAAAATAGTATCTAATAAACTGTAGGCCCTATTATATTAACCGTGACACGTGTGAACAGTTTTGGGACAAATCACACGCGCTGTGTGTCCAAGCTGTGCAGTTCTAACTGGGTTTGTTGAAGAGAGAAACAAAGCTTCAAATAAACCATAGCCAATTTCGATACGAAACAGTGTTATATACAGTATGTTGAAGCCTAGCAAACAGTGAACTATTCCCGCGATTTTTCATTGTGTCTATTCATTAGTTTAAGAGCTAAGATGCCACAGACAGACACACAGACACGTCAAACATATAACACCCCTCTTTTAGCGTCGGGGGTTAAAAACCGCTTTGACAATGAAAACATTTTCATTTTTATTTTTTCGTTAAATATTTACGGTGTACAGGGGCTATAGCTGAAATATTAAGTTTCGAAAATAACCCACTTATTTGTTTTTAATCTATAGTACTACATAACCTTCACAAAACATCAAAATACACTTTAACTAATTTGACTCCATATGTTAGTATGCAGAAACACCCAACAAATATGCAGCTTCAAGAACTTTGTCAAGTGCAATTTCTCTGGGTAGTACAATGACAATTCGGAAAGTGCTAGTATATACATTGTGACGTCACTGGTGGTGCCAAGTACGGATATGTAAATATTTGAAGAGAATTAGGATAGAGCCCATGCTGCAAACCATGCCTAAACAAATAATTCCAAATTAAAAAAATGTGTAAAGCTAGTGCAAAAAAACTATGACTTACAAAAATACATCAAATTAGAATACAGTATTTTCAGAGGATATTTAAAGGAATATCCTTTCTTCTAAAGTGATAATCAAATTCGTTTTCGTGCAGATTTAGGGTGGTAAACTATTAACATGTATCGTGGCGCAAAAAACTGTAGGCATTTTTATATTAGTTCTTTTTGCAGGAAGTAATCTTGACGATCAAGTTATTCTAATGATTTTTGAACACTGAAATTATAAGCAGCAGGTGAGACCCAGCCACTGAAATTCAACGAACTTATTACTCAGCAGTTTGCAAAGCCTTATAATATGCGTACTCCGAATAAACTTTAAGTGTTAATAATTTTAGGCATACGATGAAACAACACCAGAAAAAATTTTTATGTTAGGCTTTGATAACACACCATTATAAAGTAGTTAATTACGAATCTATTAAAATTCGCACATGACCATACGAACGTCATTGATCTTTTTGAAAAGAACATGGATATTAGACGACACCAGACCAAACCTTCTTCTATACCATCTTTGGTAAATTATGGTAGTGATAATTCGTTTTACAGTAAGTAAAAAATAACTTTCATTTTAACGTCAACTGAATTAATAATGGAAGTTATAATTACATGCAATGGTAAGCACACATGCCAAACGTAAACATTACTATCGATAGGGAACGCATTCCCAAAATATATTTCCTTTTTACCAAGAGAAAAAATAGTAATTTCAGAACCCACTTAACTAACCGTGTTTAAAAGTTGTGGTCATAAAAATATAATGTTAACATTTTCAGCATGCTGTGTTACCAGGGACCAATATTATCATATCATATCAGAATGTCGTAGAAGCATTAATCTAAGCAAAATTTTCTTGACTCCCTGTTCATCTGAAATAGCAAATATTTATTTTTCTGAGAAGGGAAAATACATTTTAAATCTGACTCAACTCAATGCTAATTTCATATTGAACACTGACGCCTCGGCTATACAGTTTTTCATGGCGGGCGTGTACAACAAGTTGCCTATTACCAGGCGCTAGGTACCCGCACACAAACAGTAACTTAGTTTTCATTCACCGATTAGTGTACTAAATGGCAAATTAAACTAATATTTGGTAAACACATAAATGTACTTTGTATTTTACTGTTTAGTTATTTGATTTGACTGTAAATCGCTTTAAATTTTAACAATGAACACAAAGTAAAGAAGTAAGAGCCATGATCACTTTACTTCAAATTTTATGGCAGAGAAATTTTTAAATTAAAAACTGAAATTACACTTTATACAGTAAATACTTGTACAGCACTGTCTATGATAAATACTAATAAACAAATTTTCTTGGTTAATGGTATTGAAGATTATGGTTTGCAGTGTTTCTTTGATAAATAAAGTATATGTTTAGTTTCCAGCAAAGAATTTTGTCCAACACAGTATTATAATCATAGCGTGATTAAACGTTTTACATTATGCTACAAATGTGTCGAAAGGGCTTAAAGCAAAGAATACTAACTTACTTATTACCAGATTAGTAGATCACCAAATTTGTGCCTCGGTCATCTTTCAAGACATCGCTATGAGGCAAAACATATTTTCGGTTTAGGGAACAGAAAGTGTAGGCATATTTTAAAAGGCTTGGGGCAAGGAAATACTTAAATGTACATAGTTTTGTGTGTACTGATAACTATTTTCAGGAGAAATTTACATAAAAATGTATTTATTTAATTTTTTGTGTATTTTTAATGATAAATTACTCGTTTTACATACATGCATTGTCACTAGCTTTACAGTCTTAAATTTTCTATTTTTTTTCTTTCATAGTTTTTGTGTAATTGCATGTCGGTGTCCAAATATGCGTAAAACTGTTTTACGCTGGGAAGTAAAACCAACTGACTTAACGAAATTAAATAATGTACACTGAAGAACCATCACAGACTACACCAAACGATGTACAAAAAATCGCACTGTTTTTGTTATTTAAAAAATCTCATTATCAGGAAAAAAAATTTTTTTTATAATACAAAAACGTTTGATGCGGCTTTAATGTATGCGTAGTTCGTGACACTTTTCTTCAGTGTAAATTATTTAATTTCCCTTAGTCAGTTGGTTTTCCCTTCTAGCATAAACCGTATTATGCAAATTTTGTTTTTCACATCATGATATACAAATACAAATGCATAAAAATTTTTGTTACAAAAAAACCGTAATGATGCGTGCATACAAAACAACCCAAATCTCGTTCTAATATAAAAATTATTTTTCAAAAATTTAATAGTTTTGTGAACTACCGTCTAAAAATATAGTGTTGGCATTTTGGCCGCACAAAAATAGTCAATAACATATATTTATATTCAACAGTCACACAGCTCTGTTTAGCATGATTTAAAATCAAAGTCTTTATCCTGACTTACCCCAAGGCTCTGAGTTAGACAACACCCTTAAGAGTGCCACCTACTTTAAAAGGGTTTACACGCTAGAAACTTATAAGTGACAGAGCTATAAGGGCTACCTTGAAACGCGCATTATAGCCGCATCGCACAACGAGCCAAGTGCAGATCTACAGCAAAATGCCCTTCGATACATTTTTGCAATACGACGTTCATCGGTGACCATGTAGTTGTATTGGTGAAAAGTCTGTGGCAAAGTTCAGAGCATGGTTCCGTCTGATTTGCACGTACATTCCGTTTATACATTATGAAGTACGGCATTTAGGAAAGGCTGTTTTTTTTTTTTTTTTAACTAAGTCGAAGAGCTTCGAAAGTTTTATTTTGTAGTTATGAGCGTCGTGTCTTAAGGCTTGACTATTTAGTTTTTCAGTGGCTTCGAAATATTTTTTAAAGCAAATTGATGCATACATTAAAAATGCATTCTCGCAGTCCTAACACTTTTATATCATCGTTTGTATATAAATTTTTCTGTTGCAATACACCAAACAAATTTTTAGATGTTTTCCCCTGAAATATCACAAATTTTGTTGTCAAAATAAGCCAAAATTAAGCAAAACATTATTTTACTAGCAACTGTACACTATTTAAAAAACACTCTGGCAAAATTGTGTATTGTATAGCTGTACAATGTCTCAAAATTTTTCAATGCATTTGGTTACAAAATTTTCGAGTTATTTGCAATTGTTTGAAACAAATGAACAATTATAATTTTCTGAAACGAGTTTTCGTTTCGCACATTGGTACGAGGGTACACGTGGAAGAATTTCGTAAAAACGCGTATTTACGACCAACTGCTACGCAGATAAAGTATGCGGTTGGCGGTGAACTTAAAACTGAAATACTATCAGGCAACATATATACAGTGTGTGATGTGTGTATGCACTGTGTGTGTGTGTGACAGATCCAGTAGACGATAATTAAGGCACTCACGACCCAAGGAGATATTCGTGCTGGGTCCTGCGATACTTGAAACCTGGAAAATTTACACTGCAGCTAGAAATAGTAGTGACAGTTGTCAGTTGTCTGCCTGGTAAAGCGTAAATTGTAGAAATTCCGTTATTAGAAACGCGAAAGATGCATCACGTATTCAGATCGAGTCAGGGCGAAGTGTTCTAACTTTTCTATGTGTTTACTCACGATATATAAAGTAAATGTTAGAATTTATTGGTTTGTGGACATACGCCATTGCTCATGTTTTGCTGATCAAACTTGTGTTGAATGACAAAGTACAAAAAAAAAAAAAGAGCCAAACAACAGGCATAAAAAACATTCCCAGAGAAATTTAGTTCGAATTTTTTCCGCATCTTGGTGTTCCGACGAGCTGTGTCTCAGCCTGAAGACGGGAATAGATCGCAATTCCCGAAAGTTGCATTTTTTAGTTGTTTTTAACTTGTGTAGTATCTTGTCTTTTGTTTTCTGTCCGCTGTCGACGGTTTTGTGTTTACTTTCGTCTTTTTCTTCCATATTGGGACTCTGGTTCTTTTTATGTCTGTTTTTCGTGTCTGGGTATTGTGTCGATTTTCGACTTAATTCTACCTTAAGAATTCTTTTTGATCTTATATATATATATATAGAAAACAAACCTAATTCCTCTGGGGTTGTTTTTTTATTTTTGTTCTTATTTTTTTTTTGTTATTTTGTACTTTGTCATTCAACACATGTTTGATCAGCAACGCGTGAGTAATGGCGTATGCCCACAAACCAATAGCTACATTCTAATTGTAACCGCCATTGCAACAAACATTTATAAATCTCAAGTAAATGTTGTTCGATAACCAGTAAAAAACTAAGTTTTGACCTTTAAAAAATTTTCAGTCGTTACTGTTTGTAATTGAACATTGATTGCATTTTCATTGCTCATTGAATGGCTGGCAGCAAATTAACGAATATAGTTCCGAGTATTTTCCTATTTAAATACAACATCACTGAAATAAAACCGTCGTCTGCACATTTCCTCAAACGCACCTCGCTGCAGACGTAGTTCAATATTCCGCCGAGAGTTGGCATGGAAGCGTAGTTAGCTAAGTGTGTTTGTCAGCTGAGCTTTAAATATGGGTTTGACACACATTCAAAAGTATAAGAAAATACTATTTATCATTGCCAAATGACGTGAAGACATTGCTATTCTGTAAACAGTTATGCTGTATTATTAAGTTACCGCCTTTGTATCTGGAGTTAGAAATTTTTTCAGCTTTACGCATTGAGGAAATACGTTGTATATTGTTTATGTTGAGTTAATTGTCGTCGCCCCTAGCAGCACAATTGAAGTGAACTTAAGAATTCTTGAATAAAGTGTGTTATTATGTCATGTGTTTTAAGAAGTGGTTATATGTTTCAAATTCGAAGTTAATGTCCTCACATTTACGGACAGAAATCTTTATTATACTGATGTTAACTCGCAGGTATTAATGACTACGTCTACTTTATATTTTAGAATTTATTTGAGATCCGTGTTATTATGGGTAGCTATTTATTTGTAAATAAAAATTTCCGGAGCAGTGTAATGTAAATGTGAACATGGTGCAAGCCTATTCAAATAAGAGCTTGTGCCAATGTTTACGACAACAAGCATTGTGAATAGATAAACTGGCGGAAAATAGAAATTAATCGGTACTTTTGAATACTCACTTTATCCCTAGCCACCTACTGAAAATATTTTTATCTATCCGTCAAACGAATGAAGTACGAGTATTGCTATCACGAAAATCAACACACAAAATTAATTAATTTATATATTAATTGAATTTGTTTTAATAAAAAATAAAAACATTTTATGTTAAGCAATGGCATTTTCAATAAAGTCAAATCAATGAAGAACCAAGTGTTTATCGTATATTATATTAAGGTTTTATAATTTAAAATTCAGTTTTCAATGTAGAGTTACTATCACCATAATTGACTCTACGTAAAAATTTAAAATAAAATTTCATCTTTTTTCATACGCTATTTTCACACAAAATCAACACATGCTGTCCCAACTCATTCTGTATATGTACCCCAAATAAAGTGTTACAGAGAGATCGGATCAGACATTCACCGCACGCTAGAGAGAAATGTGAATTGCAGTATTATTTAAAGAAAAGTTCACTGGTTCAGAATAAGCAATTAACCATAGTACTGGTGGAACTGAAGTGTTACACGCCATATAATTAGAGCCACGATTTTATGGCGAAAATATTTTTGCAATATTTGGTTCCAATGCGTCATGTGCACGTCTACAGATCTGCTACATCGTTTGTGATTGGATGATTTTACTCTCACTTGCCTTGGCAAATCACAGACGTACGGAGTCAAAATAATCTTACTATGATTGGTGCAGTCAAATGAAGGATGTGTCTGAACAAATACACGCTGCCAATAATCATGAAGCAGACCTGCCGATGTGCACAGAAGACACTGAAACAAAGAGGGGCAAAAATCTTTTCGCGACAAAATCGTGGCTCTACATATAATATGTTGAAGCGATTAGTTAGGTTCAGCGCTGTTGATCTCTGTGGGTGGATATGAACCATTCTGGACAAGGGTCCAAGCAGTGCGCATTGTTATGGACAAGGGTCCAGTAGATTTCACAAAAATATTTTCGCACCAACTTCTTACAATGCCTTACGTGTACACATGCAGCTTTGTTTCGTAGTCAATGATTGGCTGTTTTTAACTCTCGTCGTCTTGAAGTTATACTCGCTAATTACAGACGTATGATGTCACAGTAACCTTGTTCTTATTGGTACAGTCAAAAACATGCGACGTCTCTACGCAATGGCGAGCTGCCAATAACCACGAAGCAGAGTTGCAGATAAGAACGTATGACACTGAAACAAAGATATGCGAATATATTTTAGTGAAAAATACCGGCATATACTCATTAATCATTGATAGAGGCACGAGTATTTAGCGTATAGATTGTAGGTCAGGTTGAACCCCAAAAACCTGTATGTCACTGTAACCTCCGTGATTAGACGTCAGCTGTTTTGACACACCTTTGGGGGTTGCAAGCCAGTAATAAATAATAAAATATTTCGTGGGGCTACCCACTTGTACGGTAAGGAGCCAATTGATATTCGACTTTGATCGGTGTGTGTATAGGACTGAGAAGTCTAGACTGCTACCAGATTAATACGCGACATACTCGTGCCTATACGCATTGACACATCAGAGACATAAACTAGAGGAACGAAAATTTCGTGGATTTCACAAACAGCCGGATGGACTCCATAGTTATGCTTACACTGCGTCTTCAACTGCTTGTTCATTAACAGTGGCTCCTTTGAATGGTGAGTTGCACTGTAAATACGTCACAAGGTAGTGCGGAAGTCAGCAAATGTTTATATTCAGGTATTATATTGGTTCAAAGTCCTTAGCAAAGAGTTTTAAGTGACCCATCCGTGTAAAATAATAAACGTTTGTAGCAGTTTTATGTCTAACGTCTACTCAAATGAATCCACGAAATGTCCGGGTCCCTAACAATAACGCTGATGTAACATGTATAATTAGGGCCCGGTAGTTTTCGTGCATATATTTTTGCACCACTTTGTTTCAGTGCCTTACGTGAGCACCTGCAGCTGTGTTATGTGGTCAGTGATTGGATGCCGTAACACCCGGCTTGTGGAGGTTAAAACCGCAAATCACATACTTGATGTGTCTCAGTTAACCATGTCCTGATTGGCACAGTAAAATTAATAATGACTCTGCACGAAAACACTCTGCAAATAATCATGAAGTTGAGGTGCAGGTGTACACGTAAGACACTGAAACAAAGTGGGGCAAAAATATTTTCGCGAAATCTACCTGGCCCTTTGTATAAGAATGTAACGGTTGTTCCAGTCAAAACCCCAAGATACTCGAATCCAACAAATAGCAATCATATAAAGATCTACTGACCCAACAAGAGGAGCAGGGAAAAGGTGGTAAGGGAACTCGTGGCCAACAGAGAAAAACAGAAACTAAGTGAAACAGTATTTTTTCGATAAAAAAACACACGGTAAGTGGTGGTGACATTGGACACTTGCAAAATTTTTTATTTTCCATGTGTGTCGAGAGTGAATAAATATTTACATAATTTCGTGCGAACATTTACTATTTGGAATTTAGAGCAAGTCTATTTCTTTACTTTGGGCTACCATTTATGAAAAAAAAAAACTCTTTTCGAATGTACCCTAGTCACTCCACGTACCGTAAGTTACCACCGCTTACGATGAGTTAAAGAAAAAAAATAAAACAAATAATTCTGACGTAGGAGAAGCTCAGTGTTAGATTGTAATAAGACGGCAGTTATAAGAGAGTCTTTGACCTATGTTTTAGCACCTTTCTACGTACCTAACTAATTTTTGTTGAAAATGGCACCCAGCCCCTTTTGAATGTTAAGTCCTTAATTGGCTCTTTCCTATGGGATTTTAAGTAGTGACCCTGATTTTTTTATGTACGGAAAGTGTACAGTAAAGTCCGGCGCGTGCTTCTCTGTTTATGATTCCGGTTGGCATTTTATACGTTACAACAGTATGGAAAAACAAATCTTTTTTTTTTTTTTGGACTTTTGAGATGCACCGTTCGTAAGCATGATGTACGAAAAACAAAAACAGAGAAGTGTAGTTGTAAATATGTTTTCTTTTTGTAGAAAGAGTTGCTGACCGCACGTTTAGCAGTATCCTTTAATAAACCTTTCTTCTAGCACGCTGCAACGTAGTTTATCCAGGGCTGTACAGGGTCCTTAAGCGTCGTTTACACTTACGCAGTTCATGCCGATATGTACGAAGCAAAATTCAAATAGCCAATCAGAGAACTTGATTTGTTCTGGACGTAAAATGTTTGACTCGTCCCGAAATTTCTGTATCGCAAAATACGGACACATAAATATGCGCACTGAGTCATGGGTATACTTGCAAGTCTGGACTCTCTGCTCTACGTGGTGTTTGGACGTGTGAATCCACTCTGCGGTTTACTACACATTATAGAGCGTCTGATGACTTTATACTGATTGCTACTTCCATTAACTGCAAGTTATATCTTATTATAGAATAAACTTGATGCGGTTTGTGTTACATTCAGGTTTGTTACGGCTAACAAGTTCTTCAGAGCGTATCTAAAATTATAACTACGGACGTGAAAATTTCACGACATTTTCTGTCAGCAGAGTGTGACTGCATATGGCTGTAGGCTCTTTTGACATCCTTCGTTGTCAAATAATGCCGTCGCCTGAAGTGTATAACGCAACTAGCCAATGATGATAAGTTCCAAGTTCCTAAGTTAAAGAGGACAACATCCTGCCAGGTGGTCACACACGTAAATTACATCACACATGTCTCGCAGCCAATATAATCATAGATTGTGCTCTGGTTTGTACACGATGTTAAATCCCAGTCTTTCAATAAATAATAACACTAATTTTGCAGGCCCCGTCTAATACATGCTATGCAACAGCAACCTTATAAGGAACATAGATGCATTTGTATTTCAGTTTATATTGTATTTAAACAGAAAATTTTTGTTGTACTATTTAATGCTACAAAATTGTTCATGCCTACTGCATGGAAAATATTTTGTCCCTAAACACGGCATCCCCCACAGCAATAAGATGCACAGACATTCAGCAGCATCAAACACAAGTGATGCCTCATTCCGGCCAAATTTTTGCTCGCATAGTTTGCAATTATCCATTTCTTAAAATCAAATAGAAAATTTATTATCTACATTATTTTGTAACGGGACTCAGTTGATAAGAAAAAATAGTAATTCACATACGACAGGAGTTGCATTTGGTCACAACAAATAACCGAAATCACCCCGTATGGATTCCATAAAGTTGACGAAACAATAAATTATGCCTTGTACACGTGAAAAAAATAATAAACAACTTGTCTATTCCCTGATTTACAAGAAAAACTAAATATCCCATCTGAGAGGAACCAATCACTCTTATGTCTCATAACTTACTGATTTGTTTCATCAACAGTAACAATGTTTTCCGGAACTGTATCATGAGAATGAAAATAATAACAATTTTGTATCATCACTACATTTTAAAATAGAAGCCCAGTTATTTTTTATCGCAAATGTGCGGGAGAAACAGCCAGGGACTTTGAGAGGGAAAACGGCGAGAGTTTGTGTGCCTGCCAATAGCTGGGTCTGACAGTTATTCACCCGGCCAGACACATTCGCGGCTGACCGCTCCTGTTTGGGAGGCTGCGGGGACCAGAGGAACCAGAATGTCAATATAGCCGGTTTGGTAGTAAAGAGGGTGGTAAGCGTGGTGACGAGGGGGTTGGGAAAGCTTGCCGACCGACCCGAGAGCAAATACGTGAAGAGGAAGAGGACACGTTCAACCCCCTTCCCTCTTTTACTTTCCTGTGCTGGGACGAGTATAATTACAGCACGCCGCAGACAAATACAGACGAGGAAGCCGCACAAGTCCCTTGAGTTACCCTCTTCGGGAACCCTCGACCCCCTGTCGCTTGCTTCGTTTCTATTCATCTTCGCTGCGGAAACGAAAAACGACATGTGAAGTAACACCCATTTGCACAGCAAGACTCATCATCTGACATGCGCCTATGGTAGGAAGCAATTACACTACATTTGAGCGGGTCGGAATGAAAGTGAAGGAAGTCAGGATTCCTTCGTTTTACAGAATAAAGTGCATTGCGTAAGAAATCATAAAAAAACTAAAATTATTCTCTAACCATTCAAGAGGTTAAATTATTAACCAAGGCAGCCGTAATTTACCTCACTTTATTTTTAAACGTGGGACATGAAAACTGAAACCAATACGCAAAAATTTCAGTTTATCCAAATAAGTGACTTATTTCACTATAATTCGAACCTCTCTCCCCCCTTCAATTATTAGTCAATATTTGCAGCATTTCAAATATAATTCCCGCTTAAATTTTCACTTTAGTAGACTTTCTTTACTAAACTGATTGACTTTCTTCTCTCTCTCTCTCTCTCTCTCTCTCTCTCTCTCTCTCTCTCTGACATCTGTCAGGAAGACAATTCATCTTTGCTTATATAAAAATAGATACTTATATAAACAATTATAATGTTAAATATGTAACTGATGAAAATTTTATTTTTGCCTAATACATCTGCACCCAATTTATTTATCTAAGGATGTGGGCAATTAAAAAGAACTGATTCCTTTATTGCAACATGTAACGTGAAGCTCTTAAAAATACCACATTCACTGAGTCATAACTGGATATCTCTGTTTTGTATACAATTTACACATAATCGTTATTGTATAGATGCAGGTACAATAACATACATGTTAAGTAATTTTAGCTATTACTACACGTGAACATAATTAAATGAGCTCTAAAATCATAGTTATTTACATATTAAATGTGATTGAAAAATTTTATACTGGCCGCCAATTTGAAAATTTGTTAATATCATGATCTAAATAGTCGAGGTCAGTTTACCTATTTCTATGTGTGTACCAAGTGTGGATAAATTCAGTTTACGGATTCGAGAGTTTTTAGGGGGAACATACAAATGTATACCTACACACACCCATACACAAAAACAGGAAGGTGATATCACAAGTATATATATTTCTTCGTAAAGTAAATTGAAAATGTATCAAACACAAATATTTTTATAGAACATTCTGATATTATAAGAACATTAAAAATGTAATGCATGTTACAAATACTCTAACGGTATCATAAATACTTGCATACTCTAAACTTCACTGACCATTCATATTTGGGAGTAACAGCAAACGTTAGAAATAAATCGGATTTTAGGGTGGGTGGACACAACTCGAAAATTAAAATTCCTCTACAGAGATATTTCAGACGTTCTGAAAACCTTGAGACCTGGGCCATGGTAGACTTCAGTGCGAAATTATTTAGATCAGTTTCCCTCGCTGCCTATCCGTTTCATAAGTCCTTCTTCCTTCATTAATATTGGGAATATAGTAATTTGGATCAAGGTATAGGTAAATAAGTGATTCTTTCTCTTAGTTGAAGGTTGTTGAAAATTATCGGTAAACATATGACACACACATAACTAAAGGAATAAGTTTGTATTTATTTAGACAAGATAAATTAGCAAAACAGTAGATTTGTGAAAAATGGCCATACAATTGAACAAGACACAAGGACAACACAAACGAACAGAGACTCAAATGTATGACAAGACGCATTTTTTTTGCACCGAGTAGGTACTCTTTGGTTTACATCCCTAAGGGGCATCGATTAGCACCGTGGTTAGAGCGAACAAGCAGATGTTATTAATTGTGTTGGGTAGCACATGACACAGAACTTCCACGGCCAATTGAGCAAGCACTGAATGTATCTACCAGACGTGACCGTACTCATCTTGAAAAATGGGCAGGCGCACTGTCATGTTCATACCACATTCTATGATATGGACATTAAGTTGCAGATAGTCAAATAAATCGGGTAAGGCATTCGTGAGAAATACCAAATCATTTTCCACACTCAATCGGTGGAGGCAAGAAGTGTAATGGTCATAATAAAGTGTCACCAACTACACTGCACCGCACATTGACGAAAACTCGTACTCGTTGGCTGGAAATATGCGAGATATGTGGATTGTCACCTGTCCACATGCGTGCGTGTTATGATTGTTATGAACACTCTCGCGAATGAACGTACATCCATCAGTGAACAATACGTGCGATCCAAAATCCGAACTAGAGGGGCACTCTTGTAGATACAACCCTGTATAGTTAACACAACGCCGTTTCCACGTAACTCTTGTACTGCTTGAAGATGAAAGGAGTGCAGTAACTGCAATTAGCAAATACTCTAGACTGTGTAATGGCTACAGTCCATCTCATTTGCCACTTGAAGTGTGCTTGTTGAGGGCTCTTCCTCTAACTGCACACAGCGTACTGTCCGCCTGCGTCCTGTTTCTCACTTCTGTACCTGAAGCACATACTCCGTGCTTACTACAGCATCAACAAAACACATACTAACGTGTATTGACTTGCGCTTAACTGCACCGTTTCTGTTTCACGAAATCTTCTGGTAATTGTCTCAAACGCTAGTGACGTTGATCATTTCTTCCGGGAAATCTGTCTGTGTAATTTCGCTGGGATGCACGTCCGTTTAAATCACTACGCCAACGTACCAGCTCCATGTCTGTTAATTCTGTCCACGTATATCGCTCCATAGAAGTGTTAAATTATTGTTACATATCTAACGTGAGCAGACTGAATACAGGGTCATATGTAGGGACGGGAATTTTTGGTGAAAAGATTTTTGCCCCACTTTGTTTCATTGTCTTACGTGCATACGTGCATCTCAACTTCATGGCTATTGACAACGTGTTTTTGTGCAGAGTCGTTATTCATTTGACTGTGTCTATTAGAACACGAATAACTGCCACCCATCACGTCTGTGATTTGCGGGTTTAACCTCCACACGCTGGGTGTTACGCCATCCAATCACTAACTACATAGCAGATATGCAGGTGCGCACGTAAGGCACTGAATCAAAGTGCTGCAAAAATCTTATCGCGAAATTTCCGGTCTCTTGTCATATGTACACGTGCTAGACTGTCACTTGTCACCTGCATCGCACCATCAGTATGTCAAATGCGACCTGTTGTAGAACAATGTGTATTGCGTGTTGGCAACCTAGCAGGCCATAAAAATTATCCTTTTCAAACAATAATTACAAGAGGATTTCGCTACAACTGTTCACTAACAGATTTCTGGGGCAGCGGCGGTCTAACGGTCACGACACTTGCTTCCCATCAACAAGGTGATGTGGTTATGATTTCCGCCGGAGTCACACCAAATTTCACATGTGGGAATTGTGCCGGTACGATGCCGTAGGCCAGTGGCTTTTATCGTGGTTCTCCTATTTCCCTTGTTCTACATTCCCAGTGCCACTTCATGTTCACATCATGTCACCCCTCTTTGGCTCTCAAGTTCTTAGAAGTTTCAATCCATCAGAATCTCTTCATTCATTCATTCATTCTGACAGCATTCCTACGAGAAATCCGTGATGTTTGTTGCTGATTCACAACTCATAAAACCGCATTTACGTTTGTTGCATTTTTACGGTTGTTAATGTTGCTATTTGTTCAGTTTCAGTACTTATCAACATTACGTCGGTATGCATTTGTATCACATCATACTTAACCTTTGAAATACAGCTCACTCACAATCTCAACCCTCCCAAATACTACTGCATGGGTATTTCAAGTAGCCTAAACGGCTCCAAACTCTCTGTTTTTAACGCATGCAATCTAATTCTTATAGGGGTTTGGCGAAAACCGTTTAGGTATTTAGACAAGAATAAACTCTATAAACTGTTTTAATGTTTGCAGTCACACCCATGTGCCAAATTTAAAATAACGCCATGACCTACTACAATTTTAAAACATAATATGTCCCATTTATTGCTGATTATTTGTGAATCCTTAACATGTATGCAAATAAATTAGTTTTAAACCCCTGACTTTTGAATTTGTAGCTGCCATACTTTAGAGATATGTTAATACTGAGACTGTACTATTATCTTTATTATTACTATTAATTCATGTATTACCTCACGGAGTTCTTTGTGTTTTTGTTTACTCTCAGTATGATGAATAGAAAATATTTTAAAAATTTTTCAACTGCCTGAGACCAAGAGTTTTTATTCACAACTGACTGCAACGATATGTATGCCTACATAGAATGGAAGGAACAAACTGGTCTGTGACTTAACGTATTGTTTTCCGGTAATATACACCATCGTCTGTGCACTGAGCAGATACATGCATGTTCGTAGCTGACTATGCTCTATGCTCTGTATATTTGCACGAATCATCAAATGTGTTTTGAGCATAAAAGGTATGTCCTAGACAGTTGCGATAAAAGGACCTATTTGTTACAAAGGTCCCAATATACTACCCAATTAACCATCTTCAAATGTTCGAAAATTTTTACAGTAAAATACTTGTATGCAATTAGAGGGTATCCACCCTTGCTTTTTCACAAGACTGGAAGGTATCAAGCAGCATTTGCTGTTAGTTTGAAGATCCCAATAGCATTAAACAATGCTGAAAATACATTTTCTGTCATGTAGTTCCCTGTATTATGGGGAAAAACTATTTTTAATGTTGGGTTTAAGAGCCTCATTACTCCCTTACTATTAAGTTCAGGCGAAAAATGCAAACCAACGCTTCTGCTTAATTATTTGTAAGGAATCGCTTGCTGGATTTTGTAGGTATCGTTCAAAAACACCCAGACATGTGTATACAAAAATAACATATTCGTGAACATTGTTGTCTACCGCTACTTTAATATCCTGCGTTCGTGTGCTCACCTCGTAGGCTATTTTTATGTCAGACTATGTGCGTGGGTGGTGCGTGCGGTGGCAAAGAGTTTATACAGTAACATCACCAATATAGCGTGGTCTCACAGGTAACTCCAGGCTACCTAGCATCCCCTACCCCTTTATCCATCGTGCTCATGCTTCGTTTGCTGCAGGCCTTTGACCACAAGCTCGGTGGACATTGGTGCGCTCGGCTTGAATGCTTCTCGAGGACATATATTCGTTCCGCTGGTCTTACGCAGACCGTTTTCCTTTTATAGGCAGGGACCACGGTCGTAGAAGAACAGGTCTGGACCCTCGCCTGGAAACTTGGCCCCCTGTGGCTGCAGTTCACCAAGTTCACGATAGTACTGCACGTCTGGTGCTGCAATCATGGTGGTGGGACTCAAGCTCCTCACACTTTTCTCCCACTAAGATAAACAAGTTACTTATGAAATACTTCCTTCGCTCACAATCCTAAGGCATGGCTCCAGCAATCATTATTTACTTTATAATGTAAACACTGGAGAAAAAGTGGGTTGAGTTTGAGTCCGACCACTCTGATTGCAGCGCCAAAGACGAACGACACCCTCAGTAACCTGGTAAATTGCAGCCTAACAACAAGGGGGTCAAGCAAAATACATTAGTAGATAGGCGAGTGTCCAGACCTGTTCTTCTACGACCGAGGTAGAGACCTGTGATTTTCACGAAAAGATTTGTGAACTAGTTTGTTTCAGTCACAAATGTGCACATTAACTGTTTTGCTTCATGGGTATTGGCAGCATAGAGGCGTCACTCATTTGATTGTACTTATCAGAACAAGGTTAGTTCGACACCACACGTATGTGATAAGCGGGTGTTACTACAATAAGCAGAGAGCTGAAAACAGTAAATAATTAAATACGGTGAAATTTCTGAAATCAATGACCTGATTGTTAGAATCAGATATCCTATGCATACTCAAGCCCTGTCTATTCGTTCATTGTCTGTTGTTCCACTGAGTAGCAGCAAGTGGAAAATTTGTCGGGACTTGAGTATGCATAGGATATTTGGTTCTGACATGCAGGCAATTGAATTCGCGAAATTTCACCATCTCTATCAATAATTGACCGCAAAGCAGAGTAGCAGGTGCACAAACATTTAGCATAAGAATTGCAAAAATCTTGTCGCGATAATCAGTGTTACCTAATTATTGGTCGTCCGTTCAGGATAAAGTAAGCAATACAATTTTAATCTTTGAAAATGTCCGTATCTTTTACTAAAGATAATTCAACATCAACAGTAGTTGCCTTACACCTTGTAAAGTTAGCAGCTAATTACCGACAATTAGGACCGTGAATAGAGGCCTGAACATTTCGTGTTATCTTTCAGGCGCTAGCTAGAGTTCCAACAACTATCAGTCTGTACCACGTTCATAATTGGCCGTTGACTTACTCGACACTTCCTGGAAGTAGATGAGCCAATAATTAAACTGTAACTGAATATAGGCCCATTTCACTGTATCAGCGAGCAGCTGATAAACAGCTGCCATCTGCATGATTTCACCAATTTTCTTAGAAGCCAGCCTACAAATCATTGAACCTGTGAGTATGTCAATCCTCGCGGATTCATCTGGCAGCAGCCTAGACTTGTCAGTCCTATACACCCAACGGCCACAATCGATTATCTATTGGCTTATAACCGTACAAGAAGGTAGCAACAATGGCACTTCGCATAATTTCCTTATTTACTACTGGCTTGCAGTAGTCAAACGCGTTTCGTAACAGCCGCCAGCAAGTCAAAGATATGACAATGAAGTATACATAGTTGGCGTTCAACCTGACCTGGAATGTATCTGCGAAATTTACGTACCTCGAGCCATGAACATTTCGCGAAAAGAATTTTGCCCCAGTTTGTTTCGATGCCTTGCAGCTCTGCTTGGTGTTTATTGACGCCACGTCTGTGTTAAGTGTCGTCCGTTATTTGACTGTGGCAACAACATATATGATATTTGCGGGTATATCCCCTATATACATGAGAGTTAAAACATCCAATCACTGACTTTGAATCAGAATTATAGATGTGCATATAAGGCACAGATACGACATGGGCAAATGTCTTTTTTGCGAAAAGTCCATGGCCTTGACGATAATAGTTCCGTGTATTTTTCTACTCACATGTGTCAATACAGAAATAAAATAAATTGAAATTGGCATACAGGTCCCACAGCCTAGGAAAGGTTTTGAATGATTATGTAAATTGCATACTTTAAAAAAATTATTACTTCACTGTACATTCAATGTCCACAAATTAATAAATTCGAAGCACAAAAGTCACAGTGGTCTAGATGTAAGATGCTTGGAAGCTAAGTGCAGGGAGAGTGCTTCGAAACATGGCATATCCTAAGTATCAAAATGATTTCATGTAAACGTCCTTCATTCGAAATAAGTTCAGTATTATTTTTTTAATTATAATGAGCATTTAAATTGTTTTTCCTCATTGAAAGCAAAACTATAAGGCTATTCCTTGTAATTTTACTAACATACAAGTCGTATTTCATTGCGAGGACAACCAGTTTTACAAAGAATTTATTAGGCATCTGGGTTTCCAAAGATTTTCTTTATAAAAGTACAAAAAAAATTTACAGTATACTAGCGCTGCGACAAAAAATTAGTCGCATTTTATTCTTCAATGTCAATACCTTACCTTCATAGACGTGGCGCCAAGTTATTTTGTGTGGAGCGTGACGTAATGGTTTTGTTTTTTGTTTAATGCACAAACTATATTTGGCTAGTTGAATGCCAACAAAATAATTGGAAGCTGTAGAAAATATTCATGTTTTGCATTTTAACTCCAAATATTATCTCGGTTATTCAGTGCCCCTATGTGTCTAACTATTCATAAGCAGTGCCTGTACCATTAATTCTGTAGTCTCTGGTTACACCATTGTTAGTTTCATCATAGCCTTGGAATGGGTCTGCAGTAATTTTCTACGGTTCCATAACGCCGCACGCAGGTTATATTTGATGGCACTTTGCGTCGTGTTGCGAGCCAGAGATGAGCAGGTGGGGATAATTATATTAAATGGGCCGCGCGCTCGCTGGCAGTTACGATCATGCGAGCCGTTCATCAGAGCTATCGCAGGGCTACCGCAACGTCATTGGTTCAGCGGGCAGGGCCGACCATAACAAGGTAATACTCTCCCTGATTGGTGTAAATGTTTGGCGGGCGACTGGAGAGCTACCAACAACCGGAAATGCGTCCATTCGTAACGGCTTTAACTTTTCGTTCTGCGACCAGCGACCCCGTGTGGCTTCCACCAGCATTGTTGTACACGCGTTGTTTGTTTACACTTATCAAATTTTCACTGGAAATGACAGGAACACGCGTAACGACCAAGAGTGCTCGGCTCCACGTTTTCAAATTTTACTTCGCTTCGGTCTGGATGATTATTCGTTAATAATGGCTACCTGGATGATGATTACGTGATCTGAACCTATTCCGAATTTTTACTTGGAATGGATAATTCTGCGTCAAAAATATTCATTCAAATACAGATAAAAATTAATGAATATGAATGTTCATCTAAGGATCAGTATTGTTAAATAACCTTATTAATTTCATAATACGGCGTATTTAATATTAAAATAGTTATTTTTTACTAAGTGAACGAAACGTATTTAATCGAGAATGATGTTTAATTTTTGCAAAAGAGGAATAAAGTTAGTTAATTCTGAATTGTAATAGTTGAGGTGATTTATTTTTAAATAAACTTCATTTTTTGTTTATTGCAAATCCTGGACATAAATTGTGTATAAATCGTACAGTAATCATTTACATTTAACGTTTAGAAATATCGGTACGTCCAAGGTATTCATTAAGCTGTACTTATACCATTATAATAATGTTTAATATTACCAACCTGAGAGTTCGATATATTAAAATGTTTGACCAGAAAACATGCAGTTTAAGATATTTAAAAGTTTTACACCACCGCTATTCAAAAAATTATGTTACACACAACCTAGGTTCCGTTTCAATTTTACTGGCCGTAGTTCACAAGGAAAAAAAATAAATAGAAGTTCACACCACATGGGTACGAAAGACTTGTACAAACTTAATACGTTGCTAGTTAACTAGAAGGCACACAGTCTCTACTGAATATGAAAGGAAGCGTAAAGAGATTTTGCATTCGTGAATTTCAAAATTACTTGAATACTGTGTTCACTAATACGAACTTCCTCGACAATTTTTTTTAAACTTTAGTTACAATTGTAACTTGAAACACTGGGTACATGCAGAGTCAACATTAAAATAACAGAACAAATTTTTTCTTGCAGGAGCAAGGTGGGAGAGTGAGTGCTTGAACGAATTTCAAAATCATAAATCAATTTCTGTACGTGTATTATTATTGCGGGCTAATTATTTTAACATACAGCCCCTTAGATCTCAAAACAATAGTATACTTAATAATTTGTACCTTAGAAAAACCTTTACACATCAAATAGCAAATAAATATTTAATTTAAGAACCTAGAAGAATACATTACATGGCTAGAATATTCAGCTGCAGCCAACGCTAACTAGGCAAAAAAGCAAACAATTTAAGAGTAAAATATGTGCACTCTATTTCGTATATATCTGTGTGCATATATAACACATGCCAAATGTTAAGTGAAGTATCGTGAGATTTCTCAACTAACATTCCTATGCGTTATGTTAACAACAAAAATATTAATTTATCCTCGAGTACATCTTGACTTCTATTATTATTTTTCCTAAAAAAATCTATAGTTCAAGGAATCAAGCAACAAAATAACGTTGAAACGGACAGTAACCCGATAATTACGTAATACTCAGCAAGGATATGGCAATTGCCCCCATGAATTAGACAAGTCAAACTACCTGACACAAACATTAATAATGGTGCGGACCACTTTAATTCATGGCAATCGTAACATTAGTCAAACAACCTTAATTTCTTACGTATACAGACTACCACGAATCCCCCAATACGTACATATACGACCAAACATCACTTGGATATAGTAACAGTCCTAAGCAAATGTTGAAAAACTTAACTTAAATCATCCCTAACGCCCGGCCATTTTTGCTTTTTCCCGTGCCTTGTACCAGTACATATACTAGCTCCACCCACGGTAGTAGAAGAACAGGTCTGGACACTCGCCTATCTAACAATGTATTTTGCTTGACCCCCTTGTTGTTTGGCTGTTGTTCGCCAAGTTACCGAGAATGCCGTACTTTTTGGCGCTGTTTTCCAGGCGGTTGGACTCAAACTCCGTCCACTTTTTTCCATTGTTAAATTTATAAAGTAAATAAAGACTGCTGGAGCCCTTTCTTAAATTTGTGAGCGAAGAAAGTATTTCATAAATTGATAACAAATACGTTTTAATAAATTGTTTATCTTAGCGGAAAGAAGTGGGTGGAGTTTAGTCCGACCGCCCTAACATCAGCGTCAATAAAACACAATATTCTCGGTAACTTAGTGAACTACAGCCAAACAACAAGGGTGTCAAATATCCAGGCAAGTGTCCAGACCTGTTCTTCTACGGCCGTGGCTCCACCATGTCCCCCCCCCCCCCCGGAATTCCGTCGACCAATCACGAACCATCTATAATGTTCTTGGAGCTGGTCGTAAAATTTGCAGCGCCAAGCCGGAGATGCGATGACAACGGAAACCTCGGTCGCAGTTGGCAGTACTGGAGAGTGTTACTCCTACCTGAGTTATGTCAAGGGGGCTCGCCAATCAACAGCACTGGCGGGAAAGTTAACAGTTCCTGGCTTCGGGTGCCTTCGGCAAACATCGACGCGAGGATTGTTGGCACCAACACAAAGCCAATGGACGCCGGTAACACCGACGTGACGTCATCAACATCCTATCAGTCCATAGCGCAGGTGGCGAGCCCAGCGACGAACACGCCAAGCATAATTTGCCACTCCAGAGTCTTGAAGCAGGAACAAGGTTGAAGCAAATATTGTACAAGGACAATATAGGAAAGTCTGAAGAAAAACGAGGCTTGTTATTTAATTACAGTGTACGCCGATATGAGCTATGTTCCATCTACAGTAGCACATTACTCTATGGGTAGTTTTAGTTTTATATTTTGTTATTTATAAACTGACATGTAATAATACTAGAATATTGTTATGCTCTTTTAGTTATTTTTTGTTGATAAGTTAAAATTTAAAATATTTATAAACACATTCTAATACTATTAGCATAAGAGCTATACTATTAGCCGTATATATTGTCTCTGCCTAAGAGAAATTTAGGCCGCAAATATATAACAACCATAGAAAATAGAGATATAAGAATGTGTGTTTCCAGATCACGGCGTTGATAAAACGTCTCCCGCTCAAACAATGCTAAAATGTTGTACGTTCCCATATTGTCCTTTTACGATATTTGGTTGAAGTCGAAGCCGCCCTGTTAGCCTAACTGCAATTCTTCGTGCCAGGAGGTACTTTGTACACGCCGAAGCTATGTTGTACAACAAGGCAGGATAATTCCAAGCCCACGAATCCCCCTAAAGAGTCAATAGCATAACGATGCGGGAAACAGACGTAAAGTCTACTTTCACAAATTGCGAATATTAAGGCAGGAGATATCGACAGTTTAGTATGCTGCTTTTTTGGTGAGACGCTCGTCTCAAACTTACCAACAGCTAAAGAAAATCGCATTTTTTAAAATAAATCCGTTTCAATGATACTTAAGTATGAAAAATTTATTACATTTTTAAGCATACTATTATTACATATAAAGAGCCTTATTTGCATCAGCTTCGTGAAATTTTGTTAACCTTGCCTTCCTCGTAAATTTAATTTTGTTTTTTACATTAACACATCTGATAAACTGTTCAAATTGCGATGAATGTAACTTACAATCTCGAATGGACTTGCATATTCATGAAGGCGTGATTCTACACTACCGTAATAATAACATAAGTACTAAGGGGCCCACCTCGTGGCACATGTGTTTGTGTGAGTGAGGCATGGTGCTAAGGGCGACGTCGTATGGGCCATACAACGGTGCGTCGCCTCTACGTTTAAGGCGTGCAGTATTTGCGAAAAAACAAATTTCCTATGGGACTTCAAGTGGTGACCCTATTGCTTTATTTGCGAAATCACTTTACTTAAGTCCAATGCACTACCCTTAAGTGGTTTCACATGTATTCGGCTAGTATATTTTCCGCTATAGTAGCCTGAAAACCCCGTTTTAACCCATTTTGACGTGCCCTAAAAGGGGATCTCTAATACGTGTGTTGTCTTGAAAGTACTTAAGGGCAGTCGTATGAAGTGTGTATTCTTTTCGTAGACAGACGGCGTGAACACACGTGTATTAGTTACGATGTAAAATGTTTTCTTCAAACACGCTGCAGTGTGATTTTATGGCAACGAGGCGGGCCCTTAGTTGTAATTAGGTAATGAGTAGCTCTATCGAAAGCATGGTACCTATTCATCATCACCTGACAACTTAAATTGGTAAAAGAGGATTTACAGAATAAGCTACTGTTCGGTGCGTCAAAGTTTGTATCTCAGTAGGCTATTAATTTACATACATTTATAACTCTCGCAGAAAATAATATATTTTTTACTAATGGGTATTAGTTTTAAACCAGTGCCGACACTCACAAACGCTAAAATAAATTTTCCTTACATTTAACATATCTGCCTTCTGAGCTTTACCACTGCTGTTTTCGATTAAGCAAATGTAAAATCGAAAAATACAAAATTTGTCAATGGTGCATAGGTTTATTTATTTGTTATATACACACACTTTTTTGTTACATCAAATTGTGAAACAGTGTAACGCAAAAATTACCGTTATAAATATTTTATCAGCAACTCCTTTTATTCGTTATCCGAAACAAAGTAACTTTAAATAATATGTGTATAATTAACTCTTGCACTGTGGCTATGCTTGTAATTAATAAGAATTGTCATAGTTGAGGTGATTATATTTTAAAATAAACTTCATTTTTATTTATTACGAATCCTGGACATAAATTGTGTATAAATCGTACAGTAATCATTTATATATAACGTTTAGAAATATCGATACGTCCCAGGTATGCAATAAGCTGTACTTATATCATTATAATAATGTTTAATGTTACCAACCTGAGAGATCGAAATATTATACTTTAAACTATTTTCTGCTAACCGTGTCATGATGCACATAATACAGCATTACATACGTATACTGTATTTTTGTCGTTAATCCCGGACCATTAGGTCTTCTTGAAGCTTAAACCACGCAGCCCGTCTTGATTTATGAGACGGTGCTAAAGTTAAGATTTTATTCCGAGTAAATTGTATTTTATAGCTGCGAAACGAACTATTATCCACATTTATACCCTTCGAAGTTCAAGCTATACTCAATTTTACTGCATAAAGTACCTTATTTAATACAATTTCACGACTTGAACGTGAGTTGCTGTCGTTTGTGTGTTACGTACATTTAAATGTACAGTATCATGACGTCACAGGTAATTCAACATGGCGGTTCACATTTTTGCCGCGCAAAACAGACTGCTCATTTCTTTAAGTTTTTCTGGAGTTACACAGACGCAATGCAAGAAAGTATGGTATCGTTGTTCATTAAATTAGACGCACTTTTGAATAAAAATATAATAAAAAAATGGAATTTTCCCTATTGTCTGTGCTATTTTTGTAACTATAAGTATCATCAACTATTAAAAAAATCAGCAAAGAGAAATGTGAGCGAAATAATACCTGTGAATTATTGGCTGTATTAACTGTCAGACATACCACCGGAACAATTTTCTTTACCGCAGAGTGTCGGTAGATATTTCATAACAGCCGACACGTAAACGGTGAAACAGATTAAAATAAAAATAGAAGAAAAAAAAAGCAAGCGCGCGGAGGGGCTAGGGGATTACAATGTTCCCATTCAGCGCTGGGGATTTATGGGAGGGGGATTACGAGCTGGACCGAGGCCAAATTGATACCAGTGGCCGGTCCGCATCTTGTGGTGGTAAGCGGCGAGGTTTTACCACTCTGCATTCTCTCCTCGCGTGAGCGTCCTTTGTTTATGAAGTTCCCGCGTGATGCAGGAATCGCAATAGCGTTCCAGACGCGACGTGTACGCGATCCAGCACTGAAAGTTTACGTTATTGCGAAGACTACAGTCCGTCTTTGGTGTGACAAAGACTAAAAAAATATTACGTGTAAATAGTTCCCTGCCTCTGCATACTAACATCTAGTACGGCGGCCATGATATCTACAGTATTTCAATTTCTTTTCTTTATTTCTAGTGTATCATATGAATCCTTTGGACACACAGGGTGAATTTTGGACACTTTCATAAAATTTTTATTTACAGTGATTGTCAACTGTTGGTAATTGTTAATTAAATGTAATTTGGATTCTAATTTTTTTTAAATTTAACGCAAGAAAATAACTTTATTCAACGGTGCCATATATGTGAATAATACCTACTTTTTCTAATGTCTCAAAATCACCCCTAGTGTCCAAAGTCACGTCTGCTTGCAGTAATTAATAAAACCCACTGACATTCTCAAATATTATTTTAAAAATAATACATGGGAGCCGATATCGTAAAATCGCTTCGTAACTTTGGTATTACTGATTTAAACTGCATACTCTAACTTTGCCGAGTCAGAAGACTGCAAAATAGTTGATAATTAGTAAATTAACGAAATTTCCTTTTAATTGATTTATTAGCTATACGCATCATACAGTTTGTCTCGAAAAATTACAATTTGCAACAAAGCTACGAAGCAATTTTACGATGTTGACTCTTGTATGCGTTTTAAAAAATAATTCTCTCGTAAGCCAAGAAACTCGGGCCCAAGCCCTTAAGGTGGCCGCCTGGGTGAAGCTATGCTGCTCGATCGAAGCCCAGACGTGCAGTAGCGGTAAGGACGACACAGCATACACATCATGGTTCACCCTAGCCTCTAGGACTAGGCGCAAGTCACCGAACTTGCCGTGCAGACATCTCGCCGACAACTTGTCTGTAGTGGGCATTCAGTGATGACCATATCCTTTTATGTAGCAGCAATAGTTTAGATGAAGGAGTGCTGTACAAACACATACCTTTAAATGACCAAATATCACCTTTATTCGCCATTTTCGGCCGCTAGAAAGTACACTTTCATGAGCAGTGGCAAACCTAAAATGGATGTAAAAGAGTGTAAGACTCTTTGAATGCTACTTCTAAGCACATATCAGTAACGCAGATTGAGCCGTTTTTGAATAACTTCTAACGATCGAATCTCTACACAATGCTCAGCGGTCTGGGCTTGCGGCAACCTTTGAAAGGTTGCTTATTATAATTAACTAAAATATATCGTCAAATAAACTAATTCAATTTATTTCCAACTCACCAGTTTCGGTGTTATTTGGGTACAAAAATTAAATTCCGTCGTTCTTCTTGGTTTTGTCCGTGACGCGATTAAAATAGAAATAATTTTGATTTGGAATTAGCGTCGCGACCGACATTTTTGCCGCACTTACGTTACCGGAGCCTCGAAGCTGATTGGCTGAGAAGTTTTCTTGATCGCGTCGCGTACTCTGCGTCGCGTCTGTTGTGCTATTGTGATTCCAGCATGCCGTTAATCTGAATCATAGGCTTCTGGTAGAGACGTAAAATGTAGTTCCACTTACTTAAGCCAATGGATCGTTAGAGGCTAGACTTCCGTTCCGCATTCTGACAGGAAATAAACTATGTTAAAAATTTGTCACAGATTAGTCAGTGTTTTCGGAACAACGAGGGCATAGAAAAGGCATTGCAGTCTACGCCCAGATGTGTCGATCCAACCGTTCAAAAATATAAGTTTTTTAGGATGTCTTCATTAAAATAACAAAAATTTCCGGATATAAAGCAACTAGCAACGGTTCTTGTATCAAGACAAATTCACTTTATTCACGCAACAGATACCCTGAGAATACAGAATGTCGTAGAAATTAATCAAGGAAACTTATACTAATAATAAAAAATTATATAAACTCTTATGTTAATA
Source organism: Medauroidea extradentata (assembly GCA_003012365.1). Classification (NCBI taxonomy): domain Eukaryota; kingdom Metazoa; phylum Arthropoda; class Insecta; order Phasmatodea; family Phasmatidae; genus Medauroidea; species Medauroidea extradentata. The sequence goes on along the minus strand of PNEQ01077258.1, from coordinate 23,810 downwards.
AAAACCTCGGCAAGTTGAAGGAATGACACTTTCATTGTCTGCAGGTAAACGGCTTGTTAAAAATAAAATGCTATTGCGAATAATGATATTATCGTTTTTCCTGGAATTGCGATGGAAAATCAACGTCCTCTTCTAGTATGCAATAACACTTATTACGTATATTTTCCATCCTTTCTAACAGAACACGTTACCAAAAACGTTTTATTACGTTTCGTTGAATATATTGATATTTTGCATTCAAATTAAAAATCATTTATAATGATTCATTATATTTAATTGGGCCGGAGTTGGTGGTATACTGTTGATGTAGTATTCCAGGTTACAAATAAAATTAATGTTTGCATGTAAGAGTTGCTATCTAAACATTTCATGCAGGGAATTTTATGACGCACTGTTGAATATTAACACAAAATAAAAAATGTGAATGTATTCTTAGTTAATCCCGCTTCTCAGCGGAAAATTAATTTTCTAATGGTGGTATTTTGATATTCACGACAAAGGAGACAAACTTCTATGTATCAGTTTTACAAACGCTTACAGCTGAATTACTAAGACATAATTTGTTTCATTGTTATTAAATTCGTCAGTAACTGTTTACCTTAAATATTTAAGAACTAATTGACATAAAATAATTTGAAGTTAAAGTTTGAATATAAACATTTTGCCCGTAACTTATGACTAATTGATTAATTAGCATAGGTTTATAACTTACGTAAAAAATCTTAAAAAGTTACATATGACATGAACGCGAAAATTTAAACTTTTTTGAATATCGGTAATACTGATCTGCTGTTGAGCAAATGTTACACATTTATATATGATACTATGTATTATTAAATTATTCTAAACACTTAAAACTAAACAACTTAAATTAAAGTAGGTACAATTAATGATACAGGATTTTTCTCAAGTAAAGAATATTACTTTGGCAGATTTCAACTAAATTATATATTTAATCCATTGCAATAATAATTTTTCTTACACGATATCACCAAAACATATTGTTGCACATTTCAGAAAAAGGTAGTTCTGATAGCGTATTGCAAATACGCTAAATTTTGGTTCACTCGCCTTAAAACACTTCCCATGAGTGATGACGGTTTACAAAATAAGAGAAGCCTTTGCAGGGTGCAACTGGTAAGAATATGTACTTGGGTGTGTGAAACTCGCAATGAACTTGTTAGGACACAAAGAATGATTTTCATAACAAACACTCGGGCATTCATATTTTCCATGCTTGCTGTGTCCTTTCACACTGCTAGCCATAGTCTTCAACCCTTGTCGTACCATCCGGCCATGTTTATGTTTGAAACTGCGAGATTAGAGCAGAAATCAAGCCTGAGGCAAACAAAGAAGATATCGTATATGGACGTGAGTGAAGAATTCACGCATGGGAGAGGCAATTCGTAGCAAACACAAACACATACACACACACATACACACACCTACACACACACACACACATATATATATATATATATATATATATATATATATATATATATATATATATATATATATATATATATATATATGATGTTAGGAAATTAATAGTCCAAACTC
>PNEQ01077258.1:0-22147 GCA_003012365.1 Medauroidea extradentata | reverse complement strand
TAAACGTGTAAAAGTTTCAGACTTCTAATCGTACTCTTTTATGAAAATAATAGGGATTGCTTCCCTTGTATCACATAAAATTACGTTGGCGTTACTGTTTGTGAACATTACTTGTTGTCTTTTTGGGCTGTACACCGTAAGGAACAAAATATTCCTCTTGTCGCAAATGCCTAGAATGCACTGTTTACCACGATTGTTCTGTGCCTGGTATGTAGGCAAAATGTGCTATTTCCGATTTAAAAAAAGGGTTTGTACCATGCTCTCAGGAAAATACAACCCGTGATGCAGTTGTTGAAGTACGTCGCCAAATGCAGTTAAGCGTAAAAACAAAAACATGACTATACGCGACTCGGTTAATTTGGCAACAACTGTAGTTTAGCAAAATGTATTTAATGTGATTATTTTTAAGACAGGCATCTGCAAACGTCTATTTCGCTAATAAATAAATAATATCGTATCGGGGATGCACCGTACGGAAGAGGATAACTCCAAACTGGTTGATGACATTCTGATTTTGGGCCTATACGCTGTCATAATCTCTGCATTGTGACAATGGAATGAGACCGTACGAGGGAGCGTTGCCGGAATAAAAGGGAGGGGAAATGGGAGTCATCTGAGAAATTCTACCGACCAGCGACATCGTCCCACACGATTCCCACTTGCGAAAAACTGGGGTTGTAATCTTTGACGGTGTCATGTACCGGATATGTCTCGAGAATACGCTACTTAAACTGCTAGACAATGCACCACTTGTGGTCCGACAGAACTTGTGGTTGTAGTTGAATGGTGCGCCGCCTCAATTCTCTCGTATTAAGCAAGACTTCTTAATTACAACATTTCGATACAGATGTATTGACTGCGGTGGACCTGTTTCATGGCCACCCCGATGTCCTGATATAAATCCTCTGGACTTCTTTTTGTGGGAGTACATGAAAAGTGCTACGTATCAGGCCCCAATTTTGGACGAGGAGGACTTGGTAGCAGGACTCGCAACTGTAGCGGGCAATGTGCGAGATTTCCCAGATATCTTTGAACGTGTGCGTGGGTCGCTACTGCGTAAGTTGAGACTGTGCTGCGTATGTGGAGGAGGTCATATAAAACACATCCTGTATTTAGGCAATCCGTTATTGACTTTTCTGATGTACTGTAATGCAATTGATGTGTCGCTCCTACTGTGAACGGAACTTCGCACATCCTTCATTTCTAGGCGTTGTGCACCAACATTTTTACATATCCAAGTATTGTGAAATTTAGGACAGACATAATTTGTTCATAAGGCCATACCATTTAGTACCGTACACCATACGAAGCACCTGTGTGATTATTTAAGACAACCTTGACATTTTTTAAACTGTACAGCGGACAAAACGTCCTGGCCGCAGAGTTGTCATTTCATAGCATTTTGTTTTTGTCATTCATCGGCATTTATGGTCGGCAGGATTTCTCAGAGAACTCACGTTTCCCCACTCTTTTATTCCGGCAACGCTCCCTGTTAGGATCTCATTCCATTGTCACAATGCAGAGATGATGGCAGCCTACAGGCCCAAAATCAGAATGCCATTAACCAGTTTGGAGTTATCTCTGCCCCTAGGGGGCATCACCAATACGATATTAATTGTTTCTTAGCAAAATACGTACATTACATAAGAATGTACCTAAGTATGTTATGTTGTTTATGAAGTTCGCGTATGCCTGTCTCAAAAATAATTAAGTTTGGTGCATTTTGCTAAATTACATTTGTTGCCAAATTAACTAAGCCACGCATATACATATTTTTGTTTTTACGCTTATGTAACTGCATTTTGCAACGTGCTTCAACAAATGCATCACGGGTTGAATTTTCCAGAGAGCATAGTACAAATCCGTATCTTAGCGGATGTTGCACATTTTGCCTACATATCAGGTACAGATCAATTGTGTTCATTTTCTGATAAACGGTGCATTCTACGCATTTGCGACAAGAGGAACGTTTTTGTTCCGAACAGTGTACAGCCCAATAAGACAACATGTAATGTTCACCAACCATAACGCCAACGTAATTTTATGCGGTATAAGGGAGGCAACCCCTATTATTTTCATAAAAGGGGACGGTTAGAAGGCTGAAACGTTTACACGTTTAAGATCTCAATAATACGTAACACCACTCAATGTATCGTAATTTAACTCCTAACCGTTTTTGGTTTTCTGACAAAATACGATTTTCAAACTCGATTTTCAAGGGCATATTCCTCCTTTAATGTTCACTTTTTTAAAAAGTGTCGTATACAATGCCGACTTAATTTTTCATGAGGAATCATCTCCCGGAATTTAAGCTATTAATTTCCTTACGCCGTGTATATATATATATATATATATATATATATATATATATATATATATATATATATATATATATATAGCCTACTCGACCACAAAAATCGTGAGGTAAGCCAGATTGTGCTCATTTTGTGTGGCGACATCTTACACGAAATATACGGTCAAATTGTGTGCTTTATTTGTTCGAGAAATAAACAGACAGGAAAAGATGTAACGCTGTAAATCAATGTCAAAAATAGATTTATTTAAACAAAAGTTTTATAATCCTTTAGATGTTAGTATAGATGTTGCAATAGATTCCATTTCTGAACATTGTATGCCTATAGCATTTTTTTAGTTAATGAGTAAGGTAATATTATATGACTTAAACATTAATTGTTATTATCTTTGTTTATTAGCAGTGATAATTGAAGTATGTTTCTATACATGAAAATTATTAATTATTTATACATGTAAACTGTTAAAATAGTTGGCGAAGGTAGTCAGTTAAAGTTAATTTTTTTTTTTTTTTTTAGGTCTTCAAATTGTGTATGTAAGTGTACCATATAATTTTTTTTTTTTTACATTTACGTGCATTTGATATACTGGCCGGAGTTTTTTTTTTGGTTTTGTTGGATGATAGTTAAAAATGAATACATGTACATACGTTGTGTGTAAGTATGTGTGTTTTTAATATCTGTCTAAAATTAATAATGTCGAAGAAATGCTATTACCACAATAAAATTAATACTTTAAATTGCTATGAATAATGTTTGGAAAAAGGTGTAGGGTGGACTTGATAGCAAGTCATCACACCCCTAGAGCAATCTTCTAATTGGGAGTTTATAGGCGTCTGTCGAATTCAGAAAGATGATTTGAAATAAAGTTACGATGTAGAGAGACAGAATGTGGAGTGCGGTCTAAACTGGAGATTCTTAATGAAATCAGCAGGTAAGTAAGCGAAAATTTGGGGATTGACCCCGCTGAGAAACGATCCCTGACCACTTTAGCCGAAGGTAAGCACACTAGTCATTACATCAACAGCGACTCAGAAAAAAATTTTTTAATCTTGTATACGAAGGCTGATAAAACGTAAAACCTAAATAAAAGTATCCGGTCTGGCATCTCAAAATGAAATTTGTTCTGTTAATTTTTAACTTGACTTTAGTGTACTTAGAGATTCACACTATTTAGATACCCAGAAAAATTGTAAGCATTTACTGTGCCAAAACAAGGGACCGATTATATTTATGTTTTGTTAAAAATTTCCTTATGCAAACAATATGTTTACGTACAGCTGACAGAACTTGTTTTAGTCACTTACATACTCTTTTTGATGTCTAGCGTGCACAGTTCGAGGTAATGCAAGCGACGGAATACGGAGACGACATACCAAAGGCAGATTCATTTACAAACGTTTAGTTTACCTTCCTTCTGCTGAATTCTTGGAGCAGTTTTGTTGTAATTATATACCGAGCGATGTAGAACAGTAGCCAAATACTCGCCTCGAATTCCGGAGGGCCTGGGTTTGATCACCGGCTTAGGACGTCCTGACTTCGGTTTTCCTGAGTTTTCCAAAGTCACTCCAGGCGAATGCTGGAATGGTTACTTAATCCAGACTCTGGTCGATGTTTTTCTCCCTTTGGGTACTTCTACCAAGGCCTTGTGCTTTTCGAGGCTACATAAAAAAATTAAAATATACAAATGTTGTTGGTGCTGATTTTCTTTCAGCTAAACATAGATAACAGCTGCAGTGGCTAGTATGTATCTAGCTCTACCGTTCGAAAAGTTAACAAAATGATCTATGTTTTTTTTTGTAAATGGGTTTCATTTTATTTCTGTTTCAACAGAGTTCGAGAAGGTAAAATGTTTGCAAGATTATATGTTGACATCATGTTAACGTTCTCATTTATTTATATTTTTTTAATGAATGCTTACTGTGCCATTAGTGTGGTTTCAAAATTTTAACGAAGTAGATTGTAATTACAATATAAATGCGGTTACGTGTTGAAAATTATTTTGTGAATGAATACAATGGTGTTTGAGAACACTGCATACGTATTTATTTAGGATTTAGTGAATAGGGATAGGCCTACATACAAAAAGAAATATCGGACATAGCAGTATAAAATAATAAGAAAATGTGAAATAAATAATTTTGACAAATAATGTGGACATGGAAGAAATTACAAGTCAATACCAAGATGTTCAATCCATTGAGTCGCCTCCAGAATCTCAGTCCAGTTTCTCGTACAAGACCGCTACGGACATTCGCTGAGGAGATGCCGGATGGACTGTCTCGATGAGTCGCAGGTGTTTTTTTTTATTTATGCAGTGAATCTGCACTCTTATCATGCCCAGTGCGCACCCGGTTTAGTGTCATCTACAGTCATATGTTTAATTTAGTTCCTGGAACGTTGAGGTTGTAATACTGGAACCTTTGTAGCGGTTTGTTCTTTTCTTGTTTCCTGTCTTACGTCCGTTGATGTCTTGCTTTGCAACCTTCAATGCCGGAAATGGAGAGAAATCTATCAGAATTATTGAACAAAAGCTACAAATTTTGATTGTCTGTTTAGCAATGCATACGCTCTTTTACTGCTAATTTATGTAATTAAAGATGCGTTCCTGCCGTATACGTTGAACGTGGTACACTGGTTCATCTGGTAGATATGGTTAGCTGTAAACGTCAACCAAACATGTTGTACCACTTTTATGCGAAAAAGTGAGGCAAGTAGAAAAATCGCAAATTCCACTCTGCTCTGTGCAGCTGTTCTCTGTATTTTGGAGTCAGCGAAAAAATGCAGTGCTACGGTGGTGTAGACGATCAGACTACTTACCTACTCCCAAGGTGATCTGGTTCGATTACCTGCGGCAATCGTGCTGGAATATGCCATTGGTCTGCGGGTTTTTTCAGGGTTCTCCCGTTTCCCCCACCTATCTTATTCCAGCACCCCTACATTGTAGGGCTTCATTCCATGTCATACTTTGGGAGCAATAAGGTTCTTACGGGCGCCCAGTCAAAAATGTTTTTCCGTGGGTCCAATCCTGGCCCTGACAGTTAATAGTTTCCTATAACATTTCATTCACTGTAGCACGAGTTCCAAGGGATGTTGTAATAACATTGCGGAGTGCTATGTCACAAAGATATTTTGTTGTAATTAACATTAATTAGCATTGTATTTAACAGAAGTAACATTCTTGGCTATTTCAGGCAACACGTCCACGCACTTGCACGTCACGTCACATTCTGTGCCTTCAGCTTTCATGTATGCATAGCATATTGTGTATTCATCCACGCAACGCTATGATTAGATGTAGTTTTTTGGTCATACTTAATTGCAGTGCAGATGTCTGTCAAAAAACTATAAAAATAGGAGTGAATATATAAGCAGGGTACGCTTTAGTCAACGGGATACGTACACAAGATAAAATTCCATAAATGTATTCGTATCCAATAACACGAGACATAATGCTAAATAGGTTTATTTGTTTTATTTATAGTACTTATCCTTATAGCATACATGACGGGTTAAGGGGTTTATGTTGTCACTCAGCTTATAAGGGGGTTGCTAAGGTAATATTTGTTTAGGGTTGACGTCATAAACATATCACAATAATTTAGGTAGGAACGTAATGGACGGTTTGTGTCACATAATACGGTACAAAGTTAATCACTCTAGACGGGGAGGGAGATACACTATGGTTAGTTAAAAAGCCACTGGATTTAGTAACCTCGCAGTCCAACCTTAATATTGGCTGGTTCACGAGGCTGATGCTCTATAGCGGTTACGGCAAACGGAGGTGAACTTCCTGTTACATTTCGATATGGCGCAGCAACGCGACAGATCGACAGACAGACAGACTCCGTCGGTAATGTGTCACGCTCCTTTATCATGCCGTGTGTTTCAACTCGTTATCTCGCAGCATTAAGCAGTGTTTAATGTTATCTTTCCTAGGCCGAGTTTGTCTAATGGTAAGCTATTTCAGACGGCCTGTTTGTCAAAGCCCGGATTACTTGTGTTTGATCCAGAGGTATACTGCCTGGGTAATAACAAAGAGCTACCAAATAAAGAAAATAAAAAAAAAAATGCCAAACGTCACTGAGGAAGAACACCCAAATTTGAGAACTACTTTCGAAAAAGCACAAACAGATTAAATATAAGAATCACAAAAATACGACAAAATGATGTAACAAAACAAAACACAGTAGTCTTCCTGACACGATCAGAAAAACAAATATATAAATTTATGTATCCCTATTATCTTTAGTTTTGTTGGACAGAAATCTGCATCGCAATGGAGAATGTTCAAATAACTACATACAGTCAGGCACACAAAGCAAGGAAGATAGAGACGAAGCTCAATGTTATTTACCATATCACTTATGTTCTATTTTTTTGCTCATTACGTAGGTTTTCTTGCCAACCTAACAGCGTCACATAACTCTATTTTCAAGTTCTTAAATTAAATGCTTATTGTTGCTAATTATAGTGAACGAAATTTTTATTCGAAGTCGTTTAGCGAGTTTCAAAAAGTTCATATATTAAAAATGGGAAACAAGAAATTCAGCAACTAAATTCAATTAATGGTGCGCAATATGTGGCTTGGCTAACGCGTTCATTAAATTTTTTAAGGGTTTCTGAGAGAATTTAATTTCAAAAGCCTTTGAAAATATTCATTACGCAAGAAAATAATTAATGCATGATTCTATTGGCGTAAACAAATGCCTGCAGGCCCATAGTTAGTAATTAATTAAACGTAACCTCACTTGTGAATATACACGCAAATTAAATATACGACAGTTACAAACACGAATTACTGTCTGAAAATCAGAAGGCAATATATTAACAGACATGTATTGCAATATTTAGCTACCCGCTTCAAGCATAAAACTCTTACTTGTTAACAAGCATAATACATTTTTGTGGTAAATCCTTGCGCGATTGCAGCTTCTATTCTAGCTAGTTGATTGTATACGTATTACAGCCTCTAAGAAAGCATATAGGATCAACTGAGATTAAAATTCTTTATTTATGGTTTAATAACGACATTACTCTCAAATATCACAACTTCTATTTTGCGCTTCGCATTTCACATCTACGTGGCGCCGATTTCTACCAAGATTTTTGGCCGTTAGTGGAATATACAAAATGAACTCAGTAGGTTTTTTGCAGTAAATGTGATGTGTATAGTACAATTTGAGGTAAAAAAATTTTAATTTATGAACATTTATTTCTATAATCATATGCTTTTAATGACATTACAGACAGCAAATGTTTAATTTATTCTATGTTGGTGAAGTCAATCTACCCTATATTTTTAAGGTCATTATATTCCCTACAAAGCTTCACCCCCTAATCATGCACTTCTCTTTCAAATATAATACGCAACGTTGTCTTGTGACGTCACCTGCCCTAGAACGTTTCGACGTTACCAGCAACTCTGAAGTATTTAACTTCTTGAACTTGTTTTATGTACAGCAGTATTGCAGCACTAACTTAAATATGTATGATTTTCGAGGTTAAATGCAAACTGCAGTAAGTACTGAGAGTTTTTAGTTTTAAAATGATTTAAAATGTCAATACTTGTGATAACTGACTCTTTTTAATGGCATGACAAATATTTAACTTTATCTATAAAGAGCACAAAAATGAAAATAATTCAAAAGCGAAAACTATTATTTCGTGAAAAATAACAATATTTGTTGAGGGCGATACTAATTTTGCGAAACATTTTCACCTAACAAAAATGTCAACACATTATGTTCTAGATAAAGGAACATCCTGGTATTTCCATCATAAGAGAGGTTACATTCAGCTCCCGTCAGTGTTTACTTGTCACAGTTCGTCCATTGGCATTCAATGAGTTATACGGGTACTGGTCATCCTTTTCAAATTATGAAAAAAATTAATAATGATTTTGAAACTATTTGATGTTTATAATGCACATAACAATAAACACTGAAGTTCAAAAGGCAATAATAACTAACTACTTGTTGAGTACCAATGAAATAAGACAAAACTTTATTTATAGCTACATCTTGACAACAGTATTGTTACTACACGCATTTTTTTCATTAGTAAAGGTGTTAACTTCGCTTAACTAAACAGAGAAATTTAAATTCATTATTTATGTGGTGAAAAGAAAAGGGGTTATCGCATTGAAATACGGAGTAGACATTTTGATTTCGTTTGGATGGAATCCGAGTTAAAAAAAACCTTTATGGAACTGCCCTTAACGTTCCTGGCAACTTTTTTGTGCAGTCTTTGGTAATTCATACCACAAAGCCTTACAAATTTTGCGCAGTATTCAAAACAGCAGAGCTATTATTATCTTTACACTTTTGGAAAATGAAGTATTATTTAAAAAGAATTATGTTTAATTTTTTCAGAATCACGTTTATTTAGGAATGAAAGTGTTTAATTTTGTTTATATGTTGCTACTTTTAATACATAAAATTTTAACTACTAATAGGGTAGTTAATTAATACGCTTACACACAGAAACATTTTTCAATAACAATACTGATGCTAACCTTAAAAGCCACTGTGATAATATTCTGGCTCCAATTCCTCTGATTGGTAAATAAAACAAACGAAAATTGACTTTGCGCACCATTAAACAAATTATTTCCAAGCAAATTAGAAAATAATGATTATGATTCCCTTAAAGCAATATACACTGAATTAATTGTAATATGTTTGCTTCTAAAGACCACACAGCCATTGAAATTACGTCCAAGAAACATGGTTTTCTCTTGTTTCCAAAAAATTTAACATGTCTATTTAGACAAACTATTAAACACTGTGTTTGACAGTTTGTCTACATTATTCACTTCACTTTTCTACAGTTTAGTTTAGCTTACTTCGGAGCTTTAAGATAATCTTCGACAAACACTTGTTCACGTGTCTGAAGCAACCTTCAGTTGTCTTTTGAGGTGAAGCTGTCCCGATCCCTTGGAAAGAAGGAAACCATTTATATCTTCAGCGGAAGGACTGAAAATGATCTTCAATAACAGTTCTGCGCGCAACAGTATTGGTTTCTTTTCCGCCGTCACAAACAGGAAGCTGTAGCCCGTATCCGGGAGCGTGGGTATTGCGTGAAGCTGTGTGAGGGTACGATTGCTGCGGTAGTTGAGGTGTGGAAGAGGGGCGAGGTAGAAGCGAGATATCTGGAGGCGAACCGTGCAAATCCCCGGTGCGAGATTGGGGGATTGAGCCACGAGAATAAGATGTCGGCGAAGGTGCGAAAAAACAAAGCTGCCGTGCGTTTACTTCAGCGCTGCGAATGGAATAGACGTTAGGATTATTCTTAACACCTTACGGCCATTGGCGCATGGAAAATAGAAAAACAGTTTAACACTTTAAGGACTGTGGCAGCAGAACGTGTGTTTTAAATAAAATTATCATCAATGATAAAAATAATGAAAATCTTTGCTAATGTTTTGAGTTAGCGCAACACGGGTAACTTTGTAGAAGTGGGTTGTATTTGATACACTTTAATATAGTAATTTTATTTTCCATAATTATCAACTCTGAATAAATATTAACTGAACGTCATGTGAATGCTTATTATTCGTAACTTGTCGCAAAGAAATTTAATTCTTCAGGGCTACCATAAATACGTATCCAATGCCATCCCCACTCACGGTACGTATTTCACTGATTTCTCCGAAAAGTAGATTCTTGGAGTGAAACTATCTTTAGTAACAATATTCTCATGTAATGGAAATTTTTTTGTAGTTTTTTTTTTTCGAATCTCTGCAGGAAAATCATTTTGAACTTAATTTTATAAAACAGAAGGGAGCAGAAGTTTCCAGCTTCTTAATTACCAGAAGAAAGAAACATTAATCTGTATACTTTTAATTTTGCAGTTGTCGTGAGGAATATCTTCTAGGAAGATTAAATGACAACAAATTTATTTCGAGAAAAAAAAATATATATAACACACTTAAAAATGTGTTAGCAAACTAAGGTGCATCTTATCTCAGCTATAAAACTAAAATAAATAACATGCACTTATATCCTTAAGAGGTTTTTCTTTCACATTGGTGTAAGAAACTCAAAACATTTGTAACGAATGCTTAGGAAAAAATGCAACACTAAGAGCATGCATGCGGCGCATAGTTCTATGTTGGCGTTTTGCAAAGTAATGCGCCATTCTATCGTGAAAACTGATTTTGCGTTGGTTTGGCTTATTTTCATAGCAAAATTTGTTTTAGTTTGTGTGTAAAAGTCTGAAAAACTATGAGGTTTAATGCTACCAAAAATTAGGTACAAATTTGTATATACTTTTTGACAAACACTTCAGGGATTCTTCGATTTGAAAATTATGTCGATTAAAAAAAATTATTTTCAAAGTCAATGTAAAACTAGCGTACGTAGCCTTAAGGGCGTTCAAGTGGGGAAAAATTCATAATTTTATATTTGTATAAAATAGTGTTAGTTTTGTAGACATTACTTAAGAGTACATTAACATCTAACGGAAAAAAATTAGCTCAGTCAGTTTTCCCGTAATGTCACTTCAAATTCAAAATTTGCATATTTTTACTTTATACAAAACTTGAAAACCAGTAAATATAATGAAATGGAAAAAATCTCATCAAAACTACACGTCACCGTCTACGGCTTGAAGCATATACAAACCCATTATAAAATATTTTAGTGTTTAAAATAAATTTCTAAAAGTACCAAAAAAAATTTCAAATATTGAAATTTTTTATTTAACATAAATATTTTTTGTAACGGGTTCTATATGCTACAAGCCATAGACAGTAACACGTAGTTTTGACGTGATTTTTTTCATTTCATTATGTTAACTGGTTTTCAAGTTTTGTATGAAGTAAAAATATGCAAATTTTGACTTTGAAGTGACATTACGGGAAAACTAGATGACCAAATTTTTTTTTCCGTTAGAAGTATGTGTACTCTCAAGTAATGTGTACAAAACTAACGCTATTTCATACAAATATAAAATTATGTTTTTTCCCCACTTGAACAACCTTAACCTAACTGACAACTACAGAATACATACCTAAGTAACAATTTAAAAAATTCTTCCGTAGACTCGCTTCGAGACAAATATTTAAGAAAAATGTATCTCCTCTAACTTGGATAACGGTGTTAACAACACGTTTAAACTTTTTTACTGTCTCCGTTCCTGGCCTTAAGGCAGTTCCCTATATAGACTGCGTTTGTACGTGAGAGGCACAAAATCGATAAAGCGCAAGGTCGCCGTCGGCCGGCGTGTGTAACGTAGTTTCGCCTCTACGTGCAAGCCACTCAACTGGCGCGCAGAGCTTTACTAGTATTCATTTTCCTATGCGACTTTAAGCGGTGACCATGTAATTTTATCCGTGGGAAGTATGGTTTAAAGTCCAACGCGTGCTTCCATTTGTGTATTTTTCGATTCTGGTTGGTATATTCCGAGATACGGCAGTCTGGAAAAGCCGTTTTTAGCCATCTTGGGAGTCTCAAAAATCATATTTAAAACACACGTACCGAATTTTTAAACTTAAAGCATCATACGCCAAAGTGTGTGTTCTTTCGTAGACGAACCATTACGATCCGCGTTAAGTAGTTTCGTCAAAAAATGAATACTCACAACTCACTGCAAGGCATTTTAAACGCAAGTAGAGAACCCCTTAAGTTGATCTATAGGCTTATTTATGTGTCGTTCAGAAGTGTTCCATTTGGTCTCAAATGTATTAGGGATAAAGCGAGGCGTTTTCAACCCTATTCACTTTTTTCTTTGACATAAGCAAGGTTACTTCTACTATAGGTTAGAAAGAAAATACGTTTCCTTATGGAAGAGCTTGGCACAGGGGATATTCTTGCCACTAGTTTCGCTTCAATCGTTGATGTACCAGGTAAATGCGAAACCGTAGTAAAATGAAATTTAAGTAAACATGAAAATTTCAGAAGTAAATTAATTAAATTTTAAATTGAAAAGTAACCGGTTCCGCGTTTTATATTTTCAACTTAATGTAACTTAAAATTCAGGAAAGCTCTGTGGTTGGTCAGTGTGGTACACTACCAATACTAGCGCTCAAGTGGCAGAAATTTTCCCTGTGACGAACTTACTACATTAATCTTTATAGTCTATAGTAAAGAGAACCTAACATACGCTATACTTTACTGTTACATTCAGTGTAACGAAGCAACATAAGTAACAATTTAAGAGTATTGGTTGTTGCAAACTAAAATTTTTTACTTATAATGTAACGATAAATAATATTATTTAATATTTATTCTAGAAAAAGGGAGTCATAAAATGCTTATTTTATCGCGAACCAACTATGAAAGCATTTAGAAAGTAATTTATCGTTTTTTCCCTACGTAAGAAAATTTAAATTATGTACCTATATGTTTCAGTTAATAGTATGTATAAATTGATTTACATAGGATTTAACATATTAACGCAACTATTCAGCTGCAATTTTACTCAATAATCAGTTTTCAGCATCATAAAACATGCTTGATTGTAAGGAGATTGTATTCGTTGAACTGAGAAGAAACAGATGTTTCTTCGTTTATTGATGACGGCTGTTGGATAATTGCTTGATTGCAGTAGTTGTGACAAAGCAAAGCAGTGCACATTATAACAAAGGCTCTTCATTATTGGACGTTAACTATATTGTTAATTTAATTACGGCTGCCTAAAGGGCATGTCGGAGATAATTTGGTGTTCGCGACATCTCTCCCTTACCAATCCCAGAATGAAACACAATACTGGCCCTGGAACGTAAATTGGGAACGACTGGGTGTCTTGTGAGTGAAAGAGACAAACATCGTCGGTCTCTGTTTCACACGGTTGCTGTAGACATCCGGGCGCACCTGGAGAGGACACACTGTAAAACGCTGCACGGTAAGTTGATAGTTAGAAACGAACTGTTAAGTATGAAATTCACTAGCAATCCTTTATCAGTACAATACAAAAGAAATAAAATAAAATAAATGCGTATTGTACAAAACGTTATTTACTTAATTTTTATTATTACTCGTGCACGAGGGAAAAAAAGTTTCTAATGCTAAGAGTAAATTATCATGCACGTCCGTGTTATGACAGCTGGAGGAACGTTGGCAATAAGTTGTGGAAATAATTTCTTGGTATGTGACGTAAAACTGTTAAAGTATTTAATATCTTTGAATAAATTGTTATGAATGTGATAAATTACATGAAATGAAATGATGTGTATATTTATATCTTTACACTTTTCGTATGTTACACTGAACATTGTAGTTTTTAGACATAATGTAGTCGGTAGCTGCGGATGAATAATTGATGAGAATGTACGTTGGCCATCGCATCGTACACAGCGTGGGTTTTGTGTGTACATTTGTTTTTTCTTTGAGTGACGTAAATATTATATAATGTGGAATTGTGAACCAAGTTTTATTTTAGCGGAAAATTTTCGGTAAAGTGCAAGGAAGAAAGAGGCGAACGTTCATTGTCGCCAGCAAGATGATATAAGCGTGCTTAGGTAAGCCACAGACTAAATAGTGTCAACAAAGGGAGGTGGCGCGACGATTTTACAAGGTAGGACACGGTTTCGATGCCCGTTGATTTCCCGACATCACTCCCGGCCAATGCTGGGATGGTTCCTTAGAAAGGCCATGGCCGACTCCTTTCCCAACTCCTGACATTGTACCAAATTGTGTGTGGCCGTCTCTAATGATCTCGATGTCGACGAGACATAAAGCGCAAACGTGTCAAAAATAATGTTAAACCTTATAATCTACATTCGCCGTGTGCAGTAAAAGTTCTTCCCCGGTGATATTTATTTCTTAAAAGTTTCTTTTTAAAAATATCAGATGTTAATATTTGAAAAATATTCACTATCGAACCTTTGGGTCAGGAAAATAAAAAAAAAAGCTATTAAAATTATTATTCAACTAAAATAAAACGTATGTTGACATATGCAATCTTTTCAGGGCTTTCAATTAATCAACCTATATATATATATATATATATATATATATATATATATATATATATATATATATATTTACTTGCCAAGCCTTCATAATTGAGCAATTAACGTGCATCACTTGTAACGCGTATTGCACGATAAAAAATTATTTTACT
Source organism: Medauroidea extradentata (assembly GCA_003012365.1). Classification (NCBI taxonomy): domain Eukaryota; kingdom Metazoa; phylum Arthropoda; class Insecta; order Phasmatodea; family Phasmatidae; genus Medauroidea; species Medauroidea extradentata. The sequence goes on along the minus strand of PNEQ01077258.1, from coordinate 7,766 downwards.
TCCATGTTTGTACAAATGTCTATTCTTACCTACTGGCATGATTCTGTAAAATCTAATACATTTACGTAGGCATTTTATTGTAATTAGTAGCCTAACTGCTTATTCCTTGACATTATCTGGGTTAATCAATTTAAAGGGTGTTAAGCATGAGGCAATCACGTGCCATTCCCAAAATGGCAATGTAACTGTTGACGGTTGGCGGAAAGCTACATGTACATGGTTGGTCTGCAAATATATCCGGAAAGTTTTAATTTACCAGGTTCACAAATTAGGGATACTTACTTTTAAATAGCTACGGAAACTTACACAACTGACGTGACTGGCCCCAACGGAGCTCCGAAAATCCACGTGTCATTATGAAGCACGCAAGCACAAAGTTTAAGTAAGTGAGTTGTCCAGATCCAAAAACTCTTCTTGTCCATCACCAAGGAAAAATGAGTTCTGAAAAGTTTTGTGTAGCTTTGAAACGTGCGCTGACGTTGACGTGATGATAGTTCCCAAAACTCGCCTTATTCAATAACAGAAACACTTTGAAAAACTACTTTGGCCATGTCACAAATGGGCTCGCAAATCAGTTTTTCGCGATTTGCGCAGATTTAGTGAAAGTGGACAAGACGAATTTTGGAACTGGATTACTCAAGTGTTAGATTGCAGAATTCCCGCACAGAAAATAGTAGCGTCACATTTATACCACTCTGTGAACGCTGCAATGTACTGATGGCTTCTTATGGCGTTTGTTGACCAACTTGTATGTGTTGAGCTGGATCAAGGAAGGTTATGACAAACAAGACGGAACCACACGTCGCACATCATACGCCTCCATTAAGATAGTTAAAAGCTCCTCGAACAACATAAATTTTTGCACGTAAACACCATGCAACGGGAGAGAATGACAAGCTGTATTACTGTGGACACACGCCATTGCAAAGTTATTTCCACAATAATACAGCTTGACGATCTCTTAACATCGTTAAAACCATTTCTATTCACAGCACGTCACAGAGTAAAAAATTCTAACACGAATATGTGAGTTTAGACCTTTGAAGCATGAGAAGACTATTTAATGGTGATGAATCGAGGTGCGTTTTGTTATATTGCGATAACGGGATTCAGCGCTGGCCACAGGCCTGGAATAATTTTATAAGGTCACAGACTCTTGCAGTGCAACAAAATAGGACTGTTGTTGTTACTGTAACATAATAGTATGTTAGTGGCGAGCTGTAAAAGGATCTGCTAGCAGTGCATGTACACTCATGTCTACGTATAAACTCTTCTCTGTAGGTAGTTGAATAAATTCCGCGACCAGGAAATAGTGAAAAATATTTAAATATTAATATTTACTGTATAAATAATGAAAGTGACATAACGTACCATTTATTTAATAACTTTACACTATTAAGGGTTGAGCGTGGAGATCTACATGTCATTATTTCCATTAAACGGTTATAACAATATCGTAGACCGCTCTCTTGGCTTTCGATTACTATGACTTTAGATGACTTAAACCTTATCTTTGCCATTACTTTATGAGATCCTGAGGGAAAAAATTTGCATTCTTACCAGTTACAATTACTGAATTTTCCACAAATTAATCTAATCGTATCTAACATTACAATAATAATTTTCCTGCTATACTTGAAATGTTAAGATTATTACTCGAATAACAGTACTTTTCAGAAGATAACAGATTGTGCTCTAATTTTATATTTTGATAATTGCCATTTTATTCACTGTACACAAAAATATTTACTTCTTCGATGCCCAAAAGACTCTGCGAGCAGCCTGTCTTCACAGCTCCTGCAAATGATCAAATTTGTCTCAATAACTCTGTAAGTATGGCTACTTAGGAAGCGTTGTAAACTGGTCAGTGTATTTGACAAATTTATGATTTTAATAGCCACTGCATTAGTTTTACTTTATTATTTGCTGTTTTGCGTACGGACACCAGCTGACATGTTTCCATAGTTTTCTGATCGACACGTTTGTTCTGCTCCATCACTTCTTTCCAAGCATCTGTTGTTTTTGCTTTTTTAAACATAAAATGCTTTGTTTCTCAAATTGCCACTCATTAATCATTTTAGATTAGTTTTTCCCAGTAGGAATACGGAACATAAAGGCAGACGCTTTCATCGCTGTTTGACAACCGTCCAAAAATGTTTTAGTAACTTCACGGTTCCTTATTTAATCTAGGTCTCTCAAAAATTTTAACAGTGTTAGTGTCAGCGCTCTGACAATATAAACCTTAAAATTACGTTTTTTAAGGGGTTGCAACCTTGAATGTAAGCAATTGTAAGTTCCTGACACATTTATTATTCGACCTTCTAATGGCTCCTCAGGCAATAATATATTAAACTACTTAATGCTTGTCAGAGCACTAGCCAATGAGCCACCGCTGTCTGCTTCAGTAAACAAGTATCCCTGGAGATAAAGGTACCGGTTAGAAAACCTGGCAATTATTACGATCTCTTTAAACACAAATTTTAAGTAGTCCGTTCCCTTAACATCATATTTCAATTAAATGTATTTGTAACATAAATGCTATGCCAGTTATTTTAAAAGAAAGCTACGTAAGAATGACGAATGTAATAATTCATATTTTAAGATATTATCAGTTTACAGATATTTACTGTTTAGGTATGTGTAATCGTAATTAGATCTAAAGTAATTATTTACTGATGTCAATCTAATGTCAGTAAATAAAGCTCACCTAAGCGCAGAAAATTAATGTTAAGTAATACTGGCTCTGAATTAAAAAATTAAATCACAAAAAAATTTGTTGCTGGTAAGCAAACACAAGATCCGTATATCTCGGAAACTATCTCCTTAAGGGCTTGTTCCCGAGTTTTTTTTTTTCAGACTGGTGCCAATAACTGAAATATTTTTTAACCAAAAGTTTTGAAAAAAATTTAGTGAATGTGCAATCACACGATGCACAATACTGTGGACGCGTTTTTTAAAATAATGTACCAATCGCCAGAAAAAAAATAATTTCCTTCATTTTTGCTTATTTTCACGACGAAAAACGTGGTACTTTGGGTAATGAAGTCTAAAAAACCGTTTAGTATAGTCCTACAAAAAAATTCAGCTACAAATTATAACATATAAGTGTCAAAACTGTACAGCAAAATTTTGATTTGAGGTAGCAATAAAAAAATATTTTCGAAATCACTGCAAAACTCCGTAACAAGGTCTTAAGAGGTATTGAACGGCAACTTTGTGCAGGTTGAGCCTCGCTAACGCACATTACTAGAGCAAGGTGTCAGTTCTTTGCTAATGAATTGTGTTTATTACAAAGTGAAGTGCAGTATGTAAGCTTGCTTAGCTGTGTTGCTGCAAGGGTAACTTAAGAGCACGAGGACAAGCAATAATGAAGACGGAAGTGTTGCCGATATGTAGCGTGTCTGTCGTGTAGTTGGGGCAGCACCTGGGGCGTAACAAGGTTCGTCCATTAACTATGAGCTGGGTCCTAGGTAACTAGTTGCGGTGTTTGCTACACTGTCGTGTGGTTGGCATACCTGCGCACTCTGCCATGTCCTGTTTGTCAATAACAATGGCGTTCGTGCTCTGCTTTGAGCGCGTCGTCCATATCAGTACAACTTGGAGAACTCACTATCGACACAGATCGAACGAAAACTGTTTGGAGCAAATAATATCGGAATGTTTTACGAGCTACTAACACAATACAGTGGACTTTCTTCTTATCTTCTACGTCAAATTTTTAATGCTGAGAATGTATATTACCAAAATTCGTGGAACAAATTACCCTACGACCTTTCATATGTATTGTATTCTGCTTAAGATTTCTCGTCTGCAACGAACGACGTAAATTCTGTCACCTCAAAGACATCTACTTGATGGATGTGGCTAAACTTAGGCAACGCCCTTCACCACCGACGACAAATCAGAAAGATCACGTTGTTGATATTGGCAAAACTCTGCCACAGGTTCTCTTAAAAGTTTGGGAGTTTCTGGTTGAGGGTACTTTCCCGCTGTCAGTTGCAAAGACACACAAACTGGCCTTTAGTCTCGCGACATACAGCACTTCAAACGTATTACACAATATTGTTTACACCAATTCATCATTCATCTTTCAAGCTTTTACGTCCTGTATTTGTTATGCATTTCATTTCTGCTGATTTTATTCTATAATTATTATTATTAACGGTGTCTTCTTCACCGCTTGTTCTAACATCAATACTCTACATCCATGCAGAGTAAAAAAATTCCTACTCTTACAAGAGAAGCTTGTAAACTAACGTTTAAACATTTATCAGTCTAGGCACTACAACAATAAAGTTGCAGGTCAGAAAGTCGTCTATAGTTTCCAAATTCCTTTAAGGACTTGAAGGATGTATTTTTACGAGCATAGTGTTCGATGTGTAACACAATAACCTTCAACAGCATGTTACATTTTCCCAATATTTCGTACCTTTACAAAAAAAATCTTCGGAAATGGTTTCAAAAAATTTTACTTCGACTCTTCAAACAACTAGTGGCAAATGCACAAAAATGTATTTGTAAATGTACAATGCATTTTGTAAATGTGAAAAAAAATCTTTTATTTATATACACATATATTTATATATTTACAATCATTTACTGTAAAGTTTAAAATATTTTTGTAAACATTTTTTTTGGTATCTAGTTTACAATGAATGTGTTTGTAAATGTGCGACACATTTCTTTATTGTGGAGGACTGTCGCAATTCATAAAACTTCTCACAAATCTACCATCCGTTTAAGAAAACGTCGAGCAATTCCCCGAATCCATGTATGATAGCAACTATGCTGTAATATTTTGTCATGAAACACTAATCTTATTATTTGCAATAAATTATTATGCCTGAATTTAACACAAAATGAGTCAATGTTGTCGTATTTTGATATTCTATTACTTTTCGTTTAAGTGTGCAAAAATTCGACTCACTTATAATTATTTGTCATAGCCCCTTAAAACTGAAACACGACTTAAAACTTAATCATGTTTAAATGTGCTATTTAAAAATAACATAATAGTTTTATCAATGAAAGTAAATATAAAAAGGTATGAATCTTATTTACATAGCGGCAATATGTGTCTCTATTTCGAGGTAGTTTAACGTTTCAAAACATGGCGCCGTATATGGAAAACTTAAAAATTTTTATACGTCGAACATTCTATCATATTGCTTCGTATCTGTTTCACAGGCGGAAATAATGAAATTATTAATTAACTTACAATACATATTGTGTATATTTGGTTTCGAAAACTGATTTTCTGTGGGTAAGAGAGAAATTCAGAGCATAAATTTAATAGAGATATATGTTGTATAGGATTTATTTCAGCAAATGAAAATTTACACTTTCGTTCTAAATATTACATGTTTCGCGTTTGCGATGGTAGAATTTTGACAGCGCTTAGTTAACATTCCATATAAATATGTCAGTTCCTATCTTCCTCTGATTTAAGAGCATTTTTTTATGTTTTTAAAAATAATTTCACATACCCAGTTCCTTGAAACTTAACATCCAGACTGTAGAGTTCTACAATAAAATTAAATCATGAAAAAAAAAAAAAAAAAAAAAAAAAAACTCTTACTTACGTCTTGCCTACACAAAGAATGTTACTAAAATAGGCTGATTCCGTGGTTAAATAATTTTTAACAAGTGTAATTTAAAATTCAGTACATTTGAACAGGATTTTTTAAATTTATGAAGAGTTAATTTTCATCTCGGAGGGTTTCTATTCAACTATAAAAGGCGTTTTCAAGCCTAGTTTTGTTCTTTTATAACCAAACGTTTATAATTTTGGTGTACTCTTTAGAGCTACTGATCCTATTTTAGTTGTATCTGCGTTGACATGTACAGCAGAGTGATATTAGTTGAGGCAATTTAACAAGAATACTTTAAGTCCTTTCTACTGCTTCTACACTTAACCTATTCAATTGATCACACCTACAATATACTAATACAATTGCAAAGGTTTTCACTTTCCCTTCAAGCGTTGTCTCCTCACATGTGATATTATTATACTAGGTTATATTATTGTTGGCTGGGTCCTTCAGAACGTATATTCATTTTGGTTTAGTACTTTTAAATCGCCACTCTGAAAGTGGTTCTTACAAAGTCATTACATGCATTATTCGTGATTTTATTTAGGTACACATTTTTTATGTTTTTTTTTCGGTTTTCTGAACAAACATGTAAACAAAATAAGTAATATATATATTATTATTATTATTACTTGCATAAAAACCCTTGTCAGTAAACCATTACAATTAGCTCTTATCTCTTCTTGAAACCATGACACATTTCTAGTTATTAATAATGTTTATCTTGTATACGTTGTTAGTTATATCGAAGCTTATTTTTAGAAGCCATTAACAATATATAGGACTGTATAGTAATTGAATACTGCTATTGTAATACAATTAGCCGAAATAATTGAAAAATTTATATAAATACATTAACATATACATTAATACTGTAAGACATTCAAATTAAGTACGTACGCACGCAAGTTCCACCACTAAAACCCATTCTGTAGCATTAGTAGGCCTACTATTTTAACGATATACGTATCCTTAAATCTGGTTGTTCAGAAAATGACTTTTATGACTTCAGTGAGTGAGAGATTTTGGTCAGCGCTTAACATTGAGGTATTTAGCGCTGGTGAATGGTGATATGAGGTGAGTATAGAGCGGCACCGGAATGAATGGGCGGGGGAAACGGGAGATCCCCGAGAAAACCCGCCGACCGGCTGCATCGTCTGGCACGATTCCAACATGCGAAAATGTGAGGACCTACCCCACCAGGAATCGAATCCGGATCGCCTTTGTGGGAGGCGAGAGATCTGACCCCTCCGCCACTGCGGCCCCTTTATGACTTCAGTTGGACGTTGGTTTGTTTGATTATTATTAGTATTTGTTTACTAGTTTAGCTCTTAATCCCACGTAGTCTACATTCTAAACCAGTGGATGCATTGAAATTAGAAAATTACGTAGTTTTATAATTTATATAATAAAATTAATTCACATTGACAATGAATGTCTTTGCTTCCAAGACAATTATGTTATTCCGATTTCTACACCTCCTATTTGCTTTGTTATTCTTTGTTATTCTTAACCGTGAACAACTTTTTTCGTGTACCTTGTTATCAGAACTGACAACTGTTCAAATTAATTAAAGACGCCACCGCTTAGGCTTACTGAGAATGCAACACATTTTTGCAAGTTTGAGGGTATCGTTTTCTTATCAAGCTGGATAATTTATTAAAATTAGAATTTTAACTTGTTTCTTGTGTAATTTATTTGGACATACGTATTTTTTGAATTTAAACTCTTTGAGTAGAGCAACTTTTATAGTAACAGCAAGAAACGTATTCGTGTGATATAGTCTGTGACATCGAATAACAGAAATGAGAACAAGGAAATGTCCAACACAAACACCTACTCCACTTCTGGATATGAACTCAGAACCCATCGCAATGCAGGGCGATGCGTAACCATCAATGTTACAGTGTTGTCATTAATGTAAACAGTAATATTTCAAAATGTGACCTAAATATTTTATTCCATTAAGATAATAGTGTGACGAAGCTGAAAATCGTGATTTTCTTTAGAATTAAATTTTTTTTTATTTTTTCTTATGATGCAGCCTATGTTCTGATAAGTTTCTTTTATTTCATGGTCTATTCCCATGTTGGGAGTGAGTATAGTCGAGTTTTTGTGGTAAAGTATGTAGGTTTCTCAGATATTATTTTTTTGGCTTGTCCTGTATAAGTAGTT
>PNEQ01077257.1:0-55509 GCA_003012365.1 Medauroidea extradentata | reverse complement strand
GTGACACAGGAGTAATTGTGTGCATAACTAATTGTGTTGTGAGAGTTCTAGTTGATTACTGTTTTGTGTATTTCATAGCTTTGTGAGCTATTAAATCCAGTACTTAATTTAACTCTTTTATTTGTAATTATAGACCTCTATCCCAAAGAACTCATGGGAATTGCCCACATATAAAGTTTGTGCTCTCAAACTTGTAACTACATATATACATATACATATATATATATATATATATATATATATATATATATATATATATATATATATATATATATATATATATATATATATTACAGCAAGGTAATACATTTTAACAAAGCAAGGCAACACATTTTACTAGACCACCAAAATTATACATTTAAATGTGTCTTTCATAACAAATTACTAAAACCTAGTATTTCCAGCACGACTCACAATACCTCACCGTAAGAGTATACGGTAGCTAAATAAACGTTAGTTATAATGTTTTTAATGTGCACCTTTTTTTAATCAATAGAGGTAAGCTGCAAAACAGCAACCCTAACTTGCTATTAGAGAGTTTTATGAGCAGTTATTTACCCAGAATAATTAATTTTATAAGCGTAATCTGTAGCGTAGCAAATTTAATATACAATATTTCGGCTTCAGCCAATTATTTTTCTTAAAAAGGAATAGGCCTACGTTACTGTACTAGAAATTAGTTATTGCTTAGGTAGTTAAGAAAATATACTGTTTATTTTGTCGAGAATCGAACAGATTAAAATTTACGCTTTTAGCGCTGTATTAGCCTATGTAGCACGCTTTCTTGCGTTCAAGTAGCAACAATGCATCATTTTATGTTCGTATGACATAATGTTAGTCTCTATAGACTTTCCACCTGTGAAACTTTTTTATCTCTCATAGTCTTTCCACGCGTCAACGTCAAAACTTGAAAGTTACAAGAACATACAAATGTCAAAAAACAACTTGATAAGTCGAATTAAATAATTAACAGTACAATTTGATACTGTGCGTCATATGCTTAACTATTTAAAAATCCATGACGCAATTTCTTTTGATAAGAAATATTTTAAAAATGGTGGAAGTTTTCTTCGTCAAGTGAAAATAAAAAATACCAAGTTATTTATAGGGTGTTTTTTAATATTTTAGTTTGTTACCCATACCACTTAGTTTAAGTGTTAGTTATTACATTCGAGTAAATAAGTTGTATTTTGATATTTGTGTATTCCTGTAAGTTTAAATCTTTACCACGACATGCCGCTGTCGAAAGACCACGAGTTAAAAATTTTTCACACATGGGAAACAGAGACACTGTTAATGTTTACAAAACTACCACTAAGTCGTACAACTATCAAGTTACGCATGTCTGACGCTAGAACGTCCTCACAGCAGGACTGAGGTGAGGTGTGCCGCGAGCTAGTGGCTAGGAGAGCTGAGGTAGTGTGTGTGATGCCAGTATTGAGCCAAGGCACCTACATAGATACTCTGAGCTGCACACTGTATATATGTCCCGCCACAGTGGCAGGCTATAGCGACACGCGAGGGTGACGGAACCTGCCGGATTGTACCCGGGTCATGGGTTGAGGTAACGCAACGTTACCTCGCTCTCCCCTTCCCCTCGCAAACCACCCGTGGGTCAACTAACTGCGGGCGTAGATACGCATCTTGTCTGCTGTAGCGCGCAGCAAGCTCGTCACGTATACCGGCCGACGCACACAACACCGTTAACAAACTTACCGCACACCCGTTCGATATTTCAGAGAGGAATAGTGACCTTCTGTAACGACACGCGTGTCAAACTAAAATATTACCACGACACTGTTATACGCCTTAAAGCCGCGATTTTTTATTTACACTGTCTTTGCGATAGTTATTTTTTAAACTTAAACGAGAGGAGATATAAAAAAGGCTGCCTGGTAGTTTTGTTTAAAACGGTTACTTAATTAACTAAAACCATAGTATTTATTGCCTTGAAAGAATCAGCCTATATGGAGAAGACGACTTTAAACAAAACCGCCTGGCAGATTTTTGATATCTACGCTAGTTTAGGCGTACAGCATTGATGTCGCTAAAGAAGAAGAAATTAGAGGACATGACCTTAAGTTATATATATACTATCTGTCCCGTTGCGGCTTCGCCCGCGTGTACTATATAAATGAGTAACTAACTTTTAGTTACGTGTTAATTGATGGTGATACTATATTCTATATTATACTATATTCACTGTTTATCTTTAAAACATCAAATACAAACATATTTGTCCAGTCCACCGCGCTAAGCGTACTTTTTTAAATTCGTCTTTATTTCTCTATAAAACAGCTGCCCGGCATTTAACCGCTAGTGCACTCAATAACAGTGTAAAGAGCGCGCGCAATACGCTTGTATGATGTCATGTAGTTCCCATCGCAAAGTCTTGCACGGGATACGAACCCGTAACCCCACCCCTCCTACACCCCAAACTTTATACAATACCTGAGTGAATGCTTAAGGCCTCGATCACAGGAACATATCTACATTGTTTAAACAACAATAGCAATAAAGCTTAAATTGACTCTACTGTTTTTAGGGTTTTTTTCGGCAATTATTCGAATTTTTCTCGCCGTAAAAACCATATATGAACTTCAACGAACATTAAAAAAAAAGAATTGGCCAAACTGGTCCAGGCGTTGTTGAGTTATGCGCTTACCAGCACATTTTGCGATTCATTTTTATATTATAGATTATTTATAAGTTGTATGTTACGACTCTGCAGTGAAGAGATTTTGGTCAGGACTTAACATATAGGTATTTATTACTGATGAGTAGTGACGTGATGTGAGTATGGAGAAGCGTCGGAATGAAGTGATGGGGAAAACGGGAGATCCCCGAGAAAACCCGCCGACCAGCGGCATCGTCCGACACGGTTCCCATATGCGAAAATCCAGTGACCAACTCCACCAAGAATCGGATCAGGAGTGCCTTGGTATAAGGTGAGTGTTCTAACTACTGGGGCAACCACGGTCCCTTTACTATACTGAAATAAAAGATGAATAATGAAGCCTTTTAGGAATTGTGAAACCAGCTTGAATTAACTACACAGGAAAAAATGACACATTACGAAGCACCGTATGAGTACCGGAATAAATCTAAGTCTCAAAATTGATTCCTTAAATATTGCGTACGATTAAAAATGTTTCAAATTACACCATTTGAAAATCTAATCACAACACAAACAAAATACACAATAATTAAGTCACCTTATTTGGCAATACATATGTTCTTGGTTCGATCAATACCTAGGAAAGTATTTCGGAGATATATAGTCCGATCAAAAATGTTTCAAGTGTCGTGATTTTTAAATTACGAACACTGCACCAGCTGAGATCATGAAAGATAACTCGCACTACTACGTAGCATACTATAAAGTGTACCAAGTTTACATGAAGTTAAATTCGGACAAAAAGCGTATCTGCTATAAATGTAAAAGACGAATACGGCATAAACAAAATGCAAAAAGAAGTGAAGTCCCCTTTCTGAGTATTGTCCGTGTTCCAAGATTAATAAAATCGATCAGATTGTTTAAAAATTCGATCAGTTATAACTGGAAATGTAAAAAGTATCTCAATGTTTCATGCAAACCATATTTCCAGCATGGTATAACTAAAAAAAAAAAAAATAATAAATAAAATATAGCCACTTAATTCAATGTCTCCTTAAAAACTACACAATATACAAAATGCTTAGTAGCAATCCAGTAGTTGTTGAAATTCCATTACTAAAATGGGGTATACATGATGGTTAATCCTAAAAATTAAGGGTCGTACGTAAGTTATATAGATAATAAACAAACAACTTTGAAGTCACGTTCACCAAAATTAAAAAAAAAAAAAAGTAAATCAGATTTTCTTCCCATCAAATAGAGTTCAAAGGGCCTCCATTATTTATAACAGACTACTCTTTAACGTAAGAATACATAAAACTCAAGTAGACGTGCTAGGAACTACATTAAATCATACCTTGATTTTTTAAGGTATCTCGGAATTAATACATTTACAAATCTACAACTATTTAAAATATGCCCACAGCTTAGACGAAGTACACAAATGTCATGTCACCTTTCGAAGAAGTATATAACTGAAAGGTTTAATTAAAATAAAATACCTCAGGTGCCTTGTGTAATGTTTTCATTTTCGCAGTTAAAATATAATTAATTAAAATAGCTCTCAAAATTCAAGTCAGCTTAGGAAGTGCTATAGGTATACCAAGTTTAATGAAATTTGATCAGTTTGTTTGAAAGTTTATAGGGATGACGAACACGAAAACACACAAACACCAACACGTACATGTGTACCAAGGCACATACACAGTAGAGTTGGTTAAATGAAATATATTTGATAATTCGGTCTAATTTCACTTACATCTCATATTACTCCTTACATCTTATCATCCGTTATTTTTGGGATTGCAATTAATTAAAAATAGTGATTGTGGCTGACTTTAAAATACAAGAAGGCACAAACAGAGCCAGGAATGTTATGCAAATAAGCATAAATTTTCGTCGGAAAGTAGGACAAATAAAAACATGTTGAGTTACGAGACTTATCTAGACCATTGACCTGCCATTAGTAGAGAAGGTGATTTATCGCGGGAAAAGTTGACTGTTAGCTAGGCTTCAATGTAATGTATTCATTTCTGAGGCTTTTATTTCGTTACTGGCGAGTCCCTATTTGACTGGGCCAATGATATCTCTGGTGCACTACTTCTGGACGTCTGTGATTCGTCTGTAAACAACTAGACTGTGCCACATAACCGTCGGCCAACAATACATGACGCAGGACGATACACTGACTTGCAGAATACGTTGGCAGAAAACATTCTCGCGATACATCACCTTCTCTAGCCATTAGGTTCGATACCCAACGGGTTCGATCACAAATTTTCGTATATAGATTACGTGATGGACGTTACCTAAGAATGGAAAATTTTCTCGGTTTACTCCCGAACGTTCCCCCGTTCTTTGCATTACGTCACTTCTCCACACCCTCATTTCATGTCATCAATCAGGGTTCAGCATACGTCTACAGAAGTCCAACTCAGAAGTCTTTCAAATCTGAGGTTAGACGCTTTGCCTTCAGGAACTATCCCTATACTCTAATAATAGTTATTTATTATCCTCTCCTTATTCGATTTCAATTCCAATTCCCTAGATACATTATGGAGTGCATGTCGGAATTATAAAAGGATAGCTGTATACTGTTATCTACAAAAAAGGGAAGAATTTTGAGGTTACAACAGATGGTTAAGGCATTCGCCTACTAAAATTTTTTATAAAACATCTGAGATACGAAAGTAAGTAATCGATATGGACAACACCGTGATGAAAATGAATTTTCACGTCCTTAGAAGACGCAAGGCAATGTACTAAGGTAACTCTCCTTTCTTACTTGATTTCATAGCAAATTATTTATAAATCTATCATTTAAAATTAATACTACCATGCAATAAAACTGATAACGTGGCTGTGTTATATTTTCGTTCGTATGCAGTTAAATCATAGTGTGGCGCTGCACTCTTGGACTATAAATACATGATGATATTGGGAAGCTTAAAAAAAATATTTACATAAATCCTTTTAGTGCGTAGCATTCCTTTCAGCCTGCAATACGTAGTACACTACAGTTATAAAAAACTTTTATTTCAATCACTTTGCAACACTTTCCAAGTACCAGAAAGATAACTACCGAGAAATCTGAATAATTTCACTGTAGGGTAACATTTACCGACTCAAAATGTTCGTTTCACTACCATTTAAATAAGAAAATAAAATCAATTGCCAAACACTTAAACGCGTAAGATTTATCCATGCAGATAAATTGTGTCATTTTTTCGTCAAATAGTAGCACATTTATTATTTTGAGTCGGTCTACATTATTCGTGCAGTAAAAATATCCGCATTTAACGGTACCTTTAGAAAAGACAAAAATAAATCATTGAACGGACTTTAGTTCTCCAAGGATAGATATTTTGCTACATTTACTTGGCAAGTACGTGCCATTGTAGGGATGTAAGACTTATAGTTAGAGGTACGAGTATTTCGCGTATTATTCAGGCAGAAGTTCAGACTTCTCAGTCCTACATACACACTGGTCAAAGTTTAATATACGTTGGCTCCTAACCGTACAAGTGGTTAGCCCCACGATTTATTTTATTATTTACTTCTGGCTTGCAACCTCCAACGGTGTCTCATAACAGCTGTCGTCTAATCACGGAAGTTACAGTTATATACAGGTTCTTGGCGTTCAACCTGACGTACAATCAATACGCGAAATACTCGTGCCTCTAATTGTAACTGGTTCAGGAATTTTTGGTGAAATTATTTTTGCCCCACTTTGTTTCAGTGCCTTACGTGCACACCTGCAGCTCAACTTCATAGCCGTTCAGAAGAGTCTTTTGTGCAGAGTTGTTATTAATTTGACTGTACCAATCAGTGTACGGATAACTGTGACACATCACGTCTGTGATTTTCGGGTTTACCCTCAAGACGCTGGGTGTTACGGCATCCAATCACTGACCACAAAGTCGAGATGCAGGTGTGCACGTAAAGAACTGAAACATAGTTGTGCAATTTTTTTTTGCGAAATTTCTTACCTCTACTTATAGGTCTAATTAATTTGAGGACGCTATATGCCTGCGTGATGGAGGCTCAGATGTGACGGAGCTATAAGGACGACCTTGAAGATCGCGTCAAATGCCGCATCGCCAAAACGAGCCAAGCGTGACCTGGCGTGCAAGATCCATGGCGATAGATTTTACAATAGACCTTTTTTAATTAGTGACCGTATAACTTTTGTGGTGGTGCAAAGTTTATCACTAGAGATGATGGTATGTAGCAAAAATGTTTTGGCTCAACATACTCATGAAAACGACTGACACAATTTATCTGTCTGCAGACCAACAACTGGCCACATATATTGCAACAGAGAGATTCTTATTAGCTCAGTCAAATAGGACAACAGCTCCACGTACAAGAGAAAGCCAGTAATAATCCAATAAGAGTGGAACGTGTGTTGAAATCCAGCAAATAGTCAAGTTTTCTCGCGATAAACCATCATTTATATTCATCACACGTTCATATCTTAGTTTTACATGTATTCGATTACTTCATTATAGAGTATAGCAGTCTGGTATGACCGTTGTTAACTTTGGTGGAGAGCTTATAGTAACAGTGATTTAATGAGCATGGTGTATTAAAAATGACATTCCGTCTTTGTCCGAAGTTGGTTTTCTTTCCGTTTACAGTGGGCGAATGTGGAATGGTTTGTCTGAAAAAAAGTCGTTATAAACATACTGCATAAAACATTTAAAGATGGAGGTAGACGGCACACTTGACACATAAGTTTACCTTCCTGTTAAATATCGTGGAATTTATTTAGGCCACATTAAACCATATTAACATTACGTATTGCTCCGATGAAAAATGCATCGTATGTCAGCATTTTAGTGGCCCGTGAGTCACAAGAAGAAAGACATAAATTATTTAAGCATGTGATTTCTTGTAAAAGGTACTATTTATTTCACATGCAGTTGCCGTGTATCCAATATTACTAATAGATTAATGCTAGATATTAGAAACTACACAAGTATTATATAGAAATAAGTGAGTGGGATAGAGATTATTGATGACAAGCTCTTATAGTCTACAAGGCTGAATGATTATTACATGCGCATTGGCAAATACGCAAATAAGTCTTGCCATTTACACACATAAAAATTTCGTATTAAAACGATGTTAATTTTACATTTACTGAAAAGGCTCAGTGAATCTTGACATACTCATAATTATTTGTCTTCTGTTAGGTTTACACATAGCATTTACGTTCTTATTTCAAAACTTAATGCTAAATAAATATTTTAAAATGTTATTAAAATTTAGTTACATTACTGCGTTTCGTAACAAGTGTTGTATTTAATGTGCATGTTTATTCTATAGCGTTGTTTGTCACATCTAAGGTCAACATATGTTGCAACATATTTTAACAGTGATATCATTCAGCGTTATATAAAGCAATTTAATTAGGTTAGAAAACAATAAAATAGCGTAATTAAAACATTAAGTCAATCCCTTTCCTTACTATTGCGTAATGTTGCGTGCTAAACAATGACAATGCTTAGCAGTGGGCTGTCTAGCGGTCAACCCAAGAAACATGGTGATAGATTAACGAGTGAAGCAACTTGACGGCAATTTCCTTAAGCAATACAACAACTGAACAATTAATCCTGGTGGCCAACGTGGTAAAGTAAACAGGCAGTCAAGATCTGCAGGTAATTGCAAAGAATAGTAGCGGTTGAGTCGTAGCTGCTGTCGTCGTCTCCGCCATTGAGTTTGCTTCCACAACACTCACATGTTAGGCTAAGCGCCAAGCAATCACTGCCCGCTCGGGCTTGCCACCTCACCCAGAACTTTCTCCCAGTTTGTAAATCACTCGAGCTCACCGCAAACATTCCAGGAGTTACAACCCAGCTTTAATAATCGGACAGATGTCCGCTCTTCACGGCCGTTATAACTATATCAGCTGGTTTGAAGGTTCCAGGCAGGCTCATTTGAAGTCAAACGCTGTGGAAAATGCAACCCTTCGTGGCGCCCTGGAACAAGATGCAGTTTAACGCTGTCTCTTTGCTTAGTATAACTGTACTCTGTTGAATATTTTTTTCCCAATAAATTATGTTCTATAACATATTTATATTCGTAATGTAGTGCCCTCGTAAATATCTGTAACACACGTTCTTCATTTTTAAATAGACATGACTGAGAAACTGTTGACATGCAATTAAATTTGGTTGTATTCTTAATGCCGTATATTAATGAATTAACACAGGATTATTTCATATTTCATACACTTTTTTCGGTGGTTAGAGCACTTGTTAGTAGGTTCAGGAACCTGGGTTTGATTCCCGGCTAGGGAGGAAAATTTACAATTTTACCCCGAGTTGAGGATGAGGAATAGGTGTTGCATGGTCCCTACAACCCCCAAGGGGAAGACAATGACGAACCACCGCTGTTTCTTCTTCGCCTAGTTACTCCTCATTTGTTTTTTGTAAGTTTGATTCGATAAATTTGCGCATATGAAATTAATGCATTTTTTAACATAAATACCTAATTTTAATGAATGACTGACCGCTAAAAGATCTAAATGGTTTATCGTGTAAGTATCATCATGTGTAATAAATATGTCTGAACTAGCTTAATGTTCGTATATATTCTGAAGTATGTTTATTATTATTGTCATTATTAAAACTCGTTATTCTACAGCAAATTTTGTTGATTAAATATCTCACCTTCATCAACAGTACTGCCTACAAATACTTTGCTAGTTAATAACATTATGTTGGTTTTCTCATAACACTGTGTTTTATTATCACCACTGTGGGTTACTCAATATTTAAAATACCATACGCCCTACATATTGCCATCCACAAATTTACCGTCGTAATAATTATATTATATTAAAATTTTATTTCTTCCGTACCTATAATAAGCTAGTAATCTCATGAAAAGCTTAGGAACTAAATAGATGATTAGGATTTTATCAAAACTTTTATTTAATTAATTTCTTTGTACTTTGAGAAAACATAAGTGTAATATACGACTTGTAATTATTGCACCAATTCACTAAAACCCAGTTAATTTCAGTACTTATTTTTGTACATATAAATTACCTAATAAAATTTGATATTACTGTTGTTGTCACAGTGTCAAATCATAAACTTTGGCGTTATAACTTTGTGTAGTAAAATAAATTTCTAAAAAATTTAAATTTAGGCTTATAATATTTGAAAATGTTGTAACAAATAATGCTGTGCCAAAATTGAGTATCATAATATAACAGTTTAAAAGAATCCAAACATTGTATATTGTTAAACATTTAATGATAATATTCTCTTCTTTGGGGAACAGTTTCAGTTGTCAATGTAATTGTTTGGAGAATTTTAGCATTTTATCCAAGTGACATACCGCATTACGTTTCGCACAGCGTAGTAGTTAAGGAATATTTGTAGAAATAACTATCGTTGGTTTTTAAAATACAGACTAATGTTTCCTACTAATCTAGTTTCTCGATGGCAAATGCGATAGTCAACAAAACAGCAGTTCCGACGGAAATCACAAACTGCTACCGTGAACTTTGGATCGCTGCTGTCATTAAACCGGGCAGCGTGGAGTGAGGCGATGAAAGAGGTAATTACTCAGTAATAACAACAAGCTCCGTATGACGCCAACTACAAATAAAACAAGAAACATGCTATTAATGTTCTTCCAGGTCGAGTATGGACAAGCTACGACAGTGGAAACTGTACCTTTAATGTTGGGCAAACTGCTACATTCAACATTTTCGTTGAAAATGTTATATGTGATTAGTGGTAAAGTAAACTCTTTTGAAATCCAAGTTACATTTTTCTTTAAGTTTCCTGCCTTCTTTTGATACAAGCAAAGTAATCTAAGTAAAAATGAAAGTATGTAGATTGTACCGTACTTAAAAGTTAGTGTCTGAATTAAAAATAAATAATTATGTGTTTTAATTAATGTTCTAGACATGATGGTTTTCTTCGAAGTGCTCACTTTATTGCGAACAACCTATACAATACTTACTGAATAATCTGAATTCCTTTATAGCATAGTTAATTAATTGATTTCAGAAGCCTGTTTTGAAGTGTTATAACAAAATTTTTTATTTTCCTTACCGTAACATTCAAATTTAATTAAAATTGCAATAGCATACATTTTACCAGTTTAAATATAGCAACGTTATACTGAAGTATAATATTTACCTTTAAACACGAAAAAGAGTAAACTTTCGTTTCAGATCGTCGCAGAAATATTGTTTTAAGTAAAACCTAATTATTGTCATATGTGCATTTGCTTATATGTACAAATTGTCGATTACATGACGTCACCGCAGATGATTTATATAGTATCAGAGTAACTGATAAAACTTACACGTGTAATTATAACTTTCTATCACTAGTAGAATACGGTAACACTTGAGTACTGATAATTGGGTATGTAGTGACACACACACAGAGAGAAAATTTTGAAGGTTAGAAAATTATTGAAAAATAATGAAATCAAAGACATTACGACTGCTCTGAAAATAAATGAAACACACTTAGAAATTTCGCAAGCAAATAAATAGCACGGAAAGCTACCACTTATTTGCAAAAATTAAAAAAAAAAAATTAATAAACGTTACTTATGCTACTTAAAACTGAAATTTAGCTTTACCACCTGTTAATAATTTGAACTTTTATGAAGCTAGAAGTGATTTTAAAGTAATTAATGTAATAATATCATATTTAAATATAAAAATACGTCATTCGGACGAAACTGTAATTCTTAATTTTATAGTGAAATATAGGTTCATAAAGAATTTTAACAGGATATTTCACACGAAAGTGCAAATTTTCATTGATGGAATGCATGAAGAAATATCATGTCATGTAGAAAAACTAAACACGGCATCATTCAACTTACTAAGTAAATAAAAGAAAAAGTTTTATTTTCTTTAGGAATGAAGTTGTTTGAAGCAAATCATATATATATTTGGCGATGATGCAAGTTGTGAATGAGCAAGTGAGTTCATTTACAAAACCTTCAACGCTCTGCCGTTGTTATACTACTACAGATAATTATAGCCGACATGGTTTGGAAGGAATTCACGTTGGCATCTTTAATTTTACTCTCATGGAAATTTATACATATTAAAAAAAATTCAAATTTTTACGTTCTTTCATTTGCATTATTTATTTGGCCTATGATAGATAGAGAGGATGGTGTATCGCGAAAATATTTTGCGTCAACATACCCTTGAAAACGGTGTAGTTAATTACAACATATATGATTAGGTAACATTCACTTTAAAAAATATTTTGTAAATTTACCAGACGTGCGTATAGGAGCGCTAAGAAAGTAGGTATGGTAGAATAGTTTCCCAGACATCCATGGTAGCAGTCCTAAACCTTTTATAAAACAGTCAAATGAATACTAAAGTTAGCAGACTTGTATTGTAACATTTGTAAACCTTTGCATATTTATAAGACGGAAGTGTGGTAACTGTTCCATACTGCGTCTGGGATAATAATTTCCTAAACATTTGAGGAAGTTTTTTTACAGTGTAGGTCTGACACAACGTTACTGTCTGCAAACAAATAATAGGCATCAAATATTACAACAGCGGGATTCTTATAGCTCAGTCAAATAGGGCAACAGCGCCACATAAAAGCGAAAGCCAGTCATCTTCTGGTAAACTGAACGTACGTTGAAACCCAGCCAACCGTCAAGTTTTCCCGCGATAAACCATTCTCTCTAATGATAGAACATCTTAACCACAGAAGCGTTGATAAAAATGTTGTACTTTTCCTCAAACGTAACGGTTTTAAAAACCAAACCGTTTTCTTGACGCTTTGTTTTAGAAATTCTCCGAGAAAAATGCCTACTCCTAGTGTCAAATTAAATGTTTCATGTTTATCTGTTCCGTGAATTTGTAAGAACTGATTAATTTATGTATTGCTTATTTTTAACATGTTGAACTAACTTGCTTTCTTGGCTGTTTCTTCGGTAACATAAAGCTGTTCGGTACTAAAGAACAGTGTATTTATTTAAGGTTTTATTAAATCTGATTGTTTTATGTTGTGTACAAACATTTCAAACAATTTTAAACTTACTTCTCGATGAGCTAGAAACTTTAATCTTTAAACCTAGTTTATAACAGGACGATAACATAATATATAAGACAGAAATTAACATAATATAACTATTTAAAACATAAACTGAAGTAAAATGTTTTTTATCACGTTTTTTAAAATGTACTTGCAAAATGTAACATATAGAAGGCTAAAACGCAGCAAAGATAAGTAAATATATTATCTTAATATACCAGGTTTTTAAACGGACTACAAAGGACAAAACAATTTATACTGGAAAATATTTCTAAAGTTTAAAGCAATGAAATTAAATCTTCGGCGGGAGGGGGAGGAATGCAGTAGGTAAAGAATTAAAAGGTCGTTTAAGCCACTAATAATTTTAGTCTATAACAACTATTGCATGTGCCTTAATTTTTCCGCGTTTTAAATCTAAGAAATATTTTTGTATGATATATTACAGTCACTGTACATTTTCATATTTTTAAGAACGTGGTATATTAAATTTATTTAATTAGTATATCACAAGTTTGAATTCAATGTTACTTACAGCTAGAATACTCCTGATTTGTTTTTTGGTATTATAAATACACGGATTAACTCAACAAGACCGGTGCTTGCAACGGATAAAGACCCTATAAGGACCAGACATTGGTTCTGTCTTGCACGCCAGACTGGAAAGCCAAGCAAACGACCATCAATAATCCGGCAGGCAGAGCGGTTTTGGCGGGCAAGGCTGTGGGTAGACAGGAGTGGTGATCTTTCTTGAGGGGAGGGGGTGGCGAGTGTTGTCCCTCTTGACTGGACAGCGGTAAAATACTTGAACAAATAATGACGTTCACCATGTTCTGGGAGCGACACTCGAAAAGAAGTCCTCCGAGACCCTTTAAAGAATCTGCGGATTAGAGTACGTTGTTTGTTATGCAACTGATTCATTCTGTCTAGGCGGCTCGTGTTTATAAATTTGAATATTTTGCTGTAAAAGAATTGTCTCAACAGAAATCACTCGACCCACCACAACCAATCCGTGTTACTGTAAGCTACCGCAAACCTTTGACATTTTCGGGGGTACTTTGACAATTCAAAATATTAGTTTTTTGGTTATCTGGTTTATAAATAAACAGATAATATGAGCCGAGAATTTTTAATAATTCCTTTTATCCTTATAGCTAATGTTTGAATCTTTCGTCACTAAACAATATAAAAACCAAAATTTTTAGTAGTCAAAGTTACCCCGCAATGTCAAAGTAACCCTGGTTTACAGTAAATGGTCAATACCCAGCCCAAAGTCCGGAACCATATTTTTCTGCATGTTATTAAATTTATGGTGCGCCTGAAGGCCAGCGTAGCGTACTAATATGTGTATTTTTAAATGTGTTTCAGGTGTCTATAGGGAAAACGGGAGGGCGAGGCCCCTCTATGACCTCACTCTTCACAAGGACACTGTGATAACGCACAGTGCCCATAGTCAAAGCCAGCGCCCACCAGAAAATAAAGGAAATATAGTACATTTCCCGTCCCTATCTCTACTACAAATTTCACTACTCCAATATAATAAAGATACCTGACACTTCCTCTATTTCCATGAACAATTTATTTTTTAATGCATGCAACTTCTGAGTGGTTTCTCTACATTTATGAAGAGAGGGTTTTTACGGTGTCTACGCTGGTTATTCTCTAACTTATATAAGTTATATAATAAGCAAGATTTATTTATGTAGGTAGCCATGACCTCAATTGTGGACATGACTAAATCCCACTCTATCGCAATGAAGGCACGCTTGCATAAAATCTCTCACTTGTCAGCGGTTGGAGCTCAGCGCTGAACCGCACTTTGTTCTTGCACTTCCCCAGACCTCCAGCACAACCCAGTTGGTATATTACGGGAAGTTTAAGAAAAAATTTCCCTCTTCAGTCGCACTCGTGTTCACAGACACTCTGTGGCTTTGTCTGAAGATAGGAAGAGATTGTTCTGGAAACGGACGCTCGTGTCTGAAAGGAAAAAAAAACCTGTTATATTTCGTTTCGTCGTTGTGTCGTATTTCTTTAGGTTCATATATTTTATTTGTTAGTACTTTTTCCATAGCATTCTTTAAAACCTCTGGTGATGGCCTTGGTGGTGTCCAGTTTATCTTTTTTACATTTAGTTTAAGCTGTCCTTGTTTCAATTGTGTCCAATTGTATTTATGAAATTTTATGGTTTTCCTGGCGAACGCTGGAATAATATTCTAACAATGGCAATAGTCTATGTCTGCCTTAGTGTCAAGTTGTATCATCGCCTTTAAACCTCGATAGATTTGTTTCCTTCTCCATTGATTATGAACAATAAATACAAGAACCGAATATTCGTAAGCATGTTTAATACAAAAAAACTACCAAATATGTGTGGTTGTGAGAGGTGCTAAAAACGCAAGGATAATAAGTGACAATTTATGAAAAATTACTGTTTCTCAGTAAAGAAACTTATTTGTCGTATTTTCAAATTTGTATATTTTATGGGCACATAACATTATTTGGAACAAGATTATTCAATATCGATTTATTTTAAGATACTAATATTGAAACATCAACATTTATTTACTGTGAAATATATATGGCACTATGGTATTACCAGACCTTAAAATGAAGGCTTCTGTAACCAAGGCGTAAAATTTAGTGTATTAATTGTGAAAAAACTGTGTCACTGTTTCATGCACTTTAACAAGCATGTGACTATGCTACAGTTAAAAAAAGTAATCGTAGTTTTGCGATGTTAAATAAGAACCGTGTGTTTTACTCGAACACCTGTCATTTAGTTAGTAATAAATTTCTCTGATTTTTTTGTTACTTAAATAATTTGTTTTTACTACAAGTAACCTAAACATGTAAATGAAATAAAATTAATATGCGAAGCATGAATTTCCTGTTACAATTTACTTCAAGAATTATGTCTTTAAACAGTTTCCTCTATCGAGCTCTCGTACGGATAACTAAAATGGAATCATTAATATTATGTTCGCAAGGAGATAATTTCTTGGAATTTAATAATAGTGCCTAAAAAGGGTTAAATCAGTCAAAGGTGACTTTATCAATCTGACATAGTACATTCATGTTAGCTTAACCACAAAGTAGTTCCGAGCATGCTCGATTCGCTGGAGGATGTTGGCGAAAATTATAATTTTTAGTACTGGCGAAAAATTTCGGACATAATATCGCGTCAATCTGATCATACTGCATACAAATTTTAATGTCATATTACATGTAAAGTCCATTCAACACATTCATTCATTATTCAGCTGAATTTATAGATGTGGTGAAGTTATTTAATTTCGCACAAAGTAGACATGTTTTTTATATTAGCCTTTTTCTTCAGTGTTAACAACATTTTGAAAAACCTATGCCCATTCGGATAGTCAAACCGTGAAAGACTAGACAGTGTCGAGTGAACTTGAATACATGTAATATATTTTACACACTCCATGCGCAATCAAAATTAGCGGATTAAAAAAGGAGAACCTCTATTACTTTTTGTGATTAGAATAAGTGTGCTAGAAAACGGTTTGTTAAATCTTAAAGTATTATTTATCCAAGGTATTTATTCACTAAATGTATCCGATATACACACACTTAATCAAATATGTATAATTATTTATAATCATTTAACCCACTTATGTCGGTTATGTTGCTATAGACGTTGGTTTGTATGCACGTTACAAATATTATTTGTAAAAATGTCTATGTTACGATTTAAGACATCAGAAGGAAACTGAATACATTTTTAATATTATTAAGTTAGTTACGATAAAATTGAGGAGAATATTGGCGTAATATTTTTCTTTCGATTCGATAGTTTATTTTCATATCTACAAGATTGAAAGGAAGAATCTACGGGGTTGACAAAATTTCTATCTGAAGAAAACGCAATAAACGAAACTTAAAAATGTAGTGTTCATTTAAAGGTTCTTAAGAAACATAAGTTTTTATAGCGATTGATTCACCCATAATAACTCGAGTGACCAACAAATATACCGTTTGAAAACTGTTATCGCATAAAAGCCGTAATAGTTTTTTAAAATGAGAATCACATCGTAAGTTTCACGTTTAAGTTTGTAATTAGATAAGAAATCATAGAGAAATAGAAAATTTAACATACGTTGTACAAAAGCTAGTTTCTTATTACAGTGAAATTCTGAAGTTTTGAAAAATTACATATCACAATAACATCCGTACGAAAAGAAACAAATGCTTCGTGTAAGAATTTAAAATGACAAACGCCATTAAGTTATTGCACTAAAAGAATCATTGTGTTGTACACGGTCCTTGTTAAATTAATTTACGGCGGTTTTATTTAATACGTACTGTTTTATTTTAGCTGTGACGACAAAATATTTTTCTGTGGTTAACTTAACATTTACTTGGCAGGGTTCTCACTAACAAATTTGTTGATGCAACGAATTGTTATTTTCTGTGAAGAACTAATGTATATTTACTAAATATAATATTTTGTCTGTAAATCTTTATTCAAAGAGTGTCACATCTAATTTCTTTTCCTTTGACATTATTTTGAAGACCTATTTTCACGAAAAAAAAAGTTGCTAATATAATAAGTGACTTACTCAACATATTTTAAATAAAAAAAATCCCGTTACATGATGATCCGTAGATATTCATAATCCATCATACTCGAACAAATTACATAGCAAAAATAAAATCCGTTTGTATAGAAAATCAGTGATACATATATACATACATACACACACACATATATATATATATATATATATATATATAATTTGTAATTAAAAGTTAAAAATAAAATTTAAAACCCTTCTGTTAGAATTATTTAAATACGGGTGAAATTCTAATAAAACTCAATTCGTAAAATCAGAATTTGGAATTACTTTTTATTTATTTAAATCAGTTCCAATTATGATTTCTATTAAGAAGGCAGCTTTAATGCTAGTCTTGTATATATACTATTTCAAATTATATGACCTTAGTACGCAACATATTAACCTTGATAACAACAGTTATGCATTACAGTCATGGTTCGAAAAAAAGGGGAACAATGTATTTTGATTCAGAAATGTGAAGTTAGCAATTTTTAATCGTTTAATCGTAACTTTACGCAAATCAAATTGTAAAAATCTGTTTACTTCCGGGTAAAATTTATATTATTGAGTTATTTAATAATATTTTTAATCAGTTTGCTTCATTATCGTGTAGTTACGTTAAATTTTCTTTTAGTATTTTGAATACACTACAATTTTTATTAATTCACTCGATCCTATTTTATGTCATAAATAACTGTGGTAAAATTTTTATATGAAAAATAAATTGAAGTGTTGTACATCATAATAAGTTAAGTACAAAAGAAAAAAAAATCCAACAAATGCCCAAAACTTTGAAGTATTATTTTAAAATATTACTTTATTTATTTGAATATTACTACTTTTGAAGCTGCTTTGAAGAACAACCTGATTTATTTATAAAATTTTTTAACCTTTGTGTCCTGCTTTCCCTTCTTACCCTCTTAACTTGTATTCTCTGCCTATGTATATACATAGCCTCATTATGGGACAAGTAGGCCTATAATTCATATATATGAAAATACCATATTCCCTGATATAACGAGAAACATTACCTTAACAATGCCCTTAGGGTATTGGGAAATGTTAGCTGGTTGTTGGGGATTAAAAGCGGGAGATATATTTCGCTGTTAAAAAGACAAAAGAAATTTAATAATGTGTACTCAAATTTTATAAGAAATGCATTATATTTTATGTATCACGCTGAAACAAACAATAACATGTCCGTGTTCTATTAAAAACATACTGTGAGTAAAATAAAAATTATATAACTATCTGATTTTTTGTTAAATACTGTTGCTATAAATGTCTTTGTGTAGTCCGCCAAAATGTTTCTTAACTGTGAATTATTTCACTTCGGTTATTCAATTGGTTTTCATTTATAGCATGAAAACGATTTACGCAAATTTGTACTTTAACACGTTGCTATACAAAAACCTTGGACGCTAAAACATATTCAATACAGTAGAAAAAAGTCACAACAAAGAAACAGTTTCTCGTACAAATATAAACATTTTTAAAGCAGTAGAAATGTTCAGTGAACACCCTTCCCCCTGCCCAACTTAAGGACAAATTATGTGTTATGAAAAATGTTACACATTACATGAACTATTTTAATCAATTACAAATATTGCCGTACCAAATTCTATCTAGAAATGTAATGTTGTTTACAGAGTTTAATGAAATAAATATTAAAGCATTATCATGCCCAATTAACAATTCATGCAAGGTAGGTGGCGTGGGTATATAGAAAACTATTAGAAAAATGTTTGAAACGTAACTCATGATATACCGCTTTAAATTACAGGTTTTTCTAATGTCATAATTTAATAAAGATAAAATCTCATGAACTGACAAAACATAAAAAATTATTCAGAAAATAACGATTAATTTGATTATAACAAACTATTATTTTAAGTTGATGCAAAATGTTTACTATATAAATGTGTATAAATGCATGTATATAATATACTAAAATATAAATAGCATATTCTGTACACTAAACGCAGTAGAATAACTATTTACAGCAATACTGGTTAACAGAATTAAATGAAGAAAGCTTTCGCATACATTTAGCATAGTTCTTACGTTTATATTAATACCTGGTCAACTCTTTAAAAAAAATAAGGGAATCAAGAGATTTGGATCAGCATTTAACATATAGATCTTCAGCGTTGGTGAGGGGTAATATGATGTATGTAACAGCGTCGGAATGAATGTGCGTGGGAAACGGGAGATCCCCGAGAAAACCCGCTGACCAACGGCATCGTCCGTCACGATTCCCACGTGCGAAATATCGGGGCCCAAACCTGACGGAATTCGAACCGTGATTGTCATGGCGGGAGGCGAGTGCTTTGTCCACTGCCTTTAAAACAATCTCGTGACTGAAACCCTTAAGTAATATTACAAAATCATATGGACATCTGCACCTTAACTCCAGGGTTCTCGGTGCTCGTAACAGCTAGCGCGTCTCGCTTATGTGTCGGTTGGTCGGTTTTATTCCAGGGCCTAGTACGTCGGACACTAAAAGGCACCAATGTACGGTTGCGAGTCTACGTTTAATTCAATAGTTGTCGTAATTTGGCGACATTCTGAGTATAATGCTACGTAAATCATGTCTTGTTAAATAAATACACCTACAGTAATTCGTAACCTGCCAGGGATGCTGGGTAGAACATGACCATTCTTTCTACAGCATAGTCAGTTCTGCGTTGGTAACCCTGAGTACTGATTTAGGTAACAGTGCAACACATTCAGTGGAATAAACTTTACTACCGTACCAATGACTGTTTTAAGATCAACAATTACTGTTGTGTAATGTTATACACACGCACCTATTGTGACAATTGACCTAGGTGATTTGTGATAATAAGGTCAAATTACAGGGATATATCCTTCTAGTTAGTATTAGGTAAACGTAATACAATAATTGCTATTGTAATGTTTTCGTTCTCTAGTGGAACTCAACACTCATGATAAGGGGGGAAACTTAATCAAGAGCATGCAGGAATTCAACGACAATCAACTATTTATTTATTTCTTTACAATGTATCCAGAGGCAATTAGGTTACTTTAAACAATTAATAATTTATTTAAATATCAATGACTATTAATCACTACATTAATAGCTATAGGAAGAGTTTAAAGGAAATCCCGAAGAAGAGGTGTATTCACTTACCACTGAATTAACTTGTTAAGCTCGGTGAACGATCTCGGAACCTAGGAGAAGCGGCGCCCACTCTGGCCCCTCTAACACCTTGCCGCCTGTGTCGTCGACGACCACGCCCCTCGCAGCTGGGCCTCCGCGGCTCGGAGGACCGTCGTCTTCAGGTGGCGTCGTTTACCAGAATCCTCCTCTGCTCGGTCGGCCTCCCTTTTATACTAGGCGACGCCCTGACGTCACTCGCTATGCCCACAGCGGCATAACTAGCTCAGCCATCGTATTTGTGTTAGACCCAGGGGGTATTGCATGGGTCATAACACTATGCTCACAACTTTAAATGAATTAACAGGATAGTACAAGTTAAAAAAAGGGAAAACATGCATGTCTTAGAAATAACAATATTCTAATTTCAACAAGTAAAGGTTGGTATAAAAATAGTAAAGAAAGTAGAAGGCGTTCAGCGTATTCAAGAGATGTTCAAAAGTTTTTCTTCCAGCGTCAATGAATCTAATGCGAATAATATAAACACATTCCTAATGCTCTAAATGCTGTACGTATACAACTATGTTGATATTGAAAATTGTAGTCTTACTGACTTAGTTTTTTAATTCTTGTCGCAATGAAGTAGCCTATGTCGAAAAAAACTAAATCCTGCAAGGCTTACTAGTTCTTGCAGTTATACCATATCATTAAGTATCAAACTATGTTTACAAAATTTTTAAAATTTCCGTTTTTGCTTCAAATAATTATGCCGCATTAATATCATATTCAGTCCACAAGCGCATTAGTAAAAATACACAGTTTTTGGTATACATGGCCTGCGGTCAGAAATTCAATTGTTTTACCCCACTTTCTCGACGTTTAAACATGGTAATTTGTTTAGTGTACATTTTTTGTAGCTGATTATAGATATTTTGCAATAATTCAGTAGTAATTGTTATTTTTAATTAACGTAATTTTTGTGTTAACGACGTAAAATATATGGTTTTTACAGGAATATATAATGTAATTCTTCTTAATGAAATTAAATACACAGAAGCTACAAATGTAATATTAGAAAGAAATCCCCGTATATTTCAAACAAAGTTTCAATAGGGTACACCTAGCACAATATGAAGTCAGAAGTACTTTGTTGTGTAATACATAATATGAGTTTTAAAAGCATACCGACGCAAGTCTGTAGCTCTGTGTTGTCATTCCCAACAAAAACAGAAGAATAGCGAAGTGATTTCCCACATGTAGGAGCAGAATTCGCTCCAATAGAATTTGTTCACCGCATCTGACTGCCAGGAAAAAGTTTTCTGAAAGAAAACGCTCTCGAATTTTTCTTTGCCAACTCTTTCCTATTTCATTTTTTTTGTATATTGACAGACGAGGTTTCACTCAACATATTCAGTCAAACATTTTATTTACCAAATTGTGTATTGCAGAGTTATAAAAGACGAGGAAAGTTGTTGTCATACGTTGAAGGTCCAAACACATTTTATATTATACAGATGCGCAACTGTACACGTTGAAAATACACTTGAAGCCGAGAAATATCTTAAATAATAAAATCTTTACTTTTTGGTTATGTTATTGAGAGTTATATATTTTTTCTTTGTAATAAAATTAATTTTCTGAAGTGTACCGACGTTATCTCAGTCATTAAGGGAATGAGGATAAATAACTCAGCATATTCCATTCACAGTTATTAAGTAGATGTTTCAGTTATGGTGCCCGTTTATGGGCAGAAGAAAATATAATTTACTGTAGACAAACTTAAATATTCGTAGTTTTGTGTAGAAACAAACTATATAATTTTTTTTTAAGTTTAAATGTTCTGGTGATTATTAAGAGATCATGTATGTTAAACAAAGGCATTTTGAAGTTAATGTGGAAAATTGTCTATTAACTAATAAATATTCCCTTTTTAGTTGATAAACTATTTTGTAATACAAACCAGGTGGTTTACTTCCTCTTTGCAAAATTACTTTACGTGCTGTGAATAGAAGCATTTGACGTATGGTGGATTTTTTTCCTTTATACGTAATGGAAGTGTGCTCTGTGATCTTTTGACGCAGCTGTCATGTCTCATGAGACATATCAATATAATTGTTTTACGTTTGCGCAATGTTTTAATATGCTTCTATAAATGTCTCATACAATTTAATCAAAATTCAAGAACCGTATGCTTTGGACCCTAAATTTAAATCCATTAGATCAGGATGTTATGGGTTATAACTGACATTTCAATATCATGTCGTTCCAGAAATATTAGCTTGAGATTAACAAAACAAAATAAATACAAGAAACGAAAAAAATTGAGAAAATAAGCCTGGTTCGGCTATAGTTTTTTGTCTCATTCTATGATATCTGGTACAATATAATATCGCAATGGCATAGGTCCAAAATAGTACATCTGTTATTCTGTCCCACTGCAAGAAACAAAGACATTATCGATTTAACTGTATTGTTTTGTATCGGCAAAAGCGCTTGACAAATAGACCGGCAGATTAAGTCGAAATATACAGAAACATTTACTGAATCATATTCTTCAAAGTTAAAGAAATCCACGTCAGCACTTATGAATGTTTCCGCGTTGGACACAATTTAAAAAATGACCTCTGATATTGTTTCATGTGTACATACCAAGTGATGACGATTGTGGGTTCTCAGCCAGGGGCTGTTTTGAACCACCCAAGGGCGTTACTAGGCGAAGATGAAGCTGTCGTCTTTCACAGGATTCGGATGAAGAGACAAATCACCAACTCCTGACCGCGAGGAGTTAACTTTAAATGTTCCACCCTGCCGGACAATCGAACCTGAGACCCATGTCTCACTGGCCAAGAGCACTAACCGGTGGGCCAAGCGGTCAAACACATAAGAAGAATACTTGATTATTACTGTGGTTTCTTTAATATCATTACACATTTTATAACTCTGAGGGGTAAGAATGTATCATATCGCATACATGCCATGGACTAATGGTTCGATTTTACAAAAAAAATCATGCAGATAAAATATGTTTATTTATGCACAAAAACAGATACTACTCGTACTCGACCACGACAACTAGTCCCACGGGAAAAATGCGAACTACCGCTGTGTTGTCCTTGACGACCGCGCGCAAACGGTGCGACACACCACCGCACCGGCCATAATACTGTGGCACAGGCAGCTGGCTCCGTTTTCGCCGCTACGTCTCCACTGACCGTGTGCCAAGAACTCATGTCAGGTGCAGTACATTTCCCCTCCCTCTGACGTGTCTACCTACTACTAGCGCAATGCTTCTTCCCTTCACGGGAGGATTAGTTGTCGTGGTCGAGTAGTAGTCAATTGTTCTATAGCGACACCATATGCCCTCTATGTGATGGATGAGCTGATATCTATTTAGTCTGAGCCACGGTCGTAGAGGAACAGGTCTGGACACTCGCCTATCTACCAATGTATTTTGCTTGAACTCCTTGTTGTTTGGCTGTAGTTCGTCAAGTTACCGAGAATGTCGTACTTTTTGGCGCTGTTTTCCGGGCGGTCGGACTCAAACTCCGCCCACTTTTCCCCATTGTTAAATGTACATCGTAAATAAAGATTGCTGGAGCCTTTTCTTAAATTTGTGAGCGAAGCAAGTATTTCATAAATTGATAAAGAAAATAGGGTTTGATAAATTGTTTGTCTTAGTGGGGAGGAAGTGGGCGGAGTTTGAGCCGACCGCCCAATCAGCCGCGCCAAAAACCTATAGCATTGCCGTGAACTTAGTGAACTACAGCGAAACAACAAGGGGGTCAAGTTTCCAGGCAAGTGTCCAGACCTGTTCTTCTACGGCCGTGGTCTGAGCTAATAATATAATTAAAAAAGCTTTACATTCATCAGTTTTGCATCCTCAATTATGTCGCGGGAGTAAATTACAAACACTGCAGGAAGAAGGAAAGTTGCGTGAGGTCTGGAATCTGTATCGTCCAGCCTGCATCCCATGCACTATGTATTATCGGGCATATTTTCATAAACATTTTATACCTTCTAGTTATGAGTATTGTCCACCCAAAATACTGACATGCAATTTTGCAACAACTGTTTATCCATATATATATATATATATATATATATATATATATATATATATATATATATATTCTTATACAGGTTGTCGAAATACAAACGCCTAATAAGCACACAACGCCATGGAGGTAGGAGTATACAGGAGATGGCGTGTTGGGACTTCCTTGAAGTCGACGTATATATGTTAGTTTTGCGTGAACAATACACACAGCATCGAGTAGTAGATCGAGTAAGGTTTTCGCAAGCACCTCGTATTATATTAATACTGTAGAATGAACAGATTTAAATGAAAACTGTTACGTGCGTTGAATTCGGGAGTAAAGCGAGAACAGGTATGCGAAATACATCTGCTGCTGTTACATTTCATGAGTAAAAAGGCCATGTTTTACATTTGCATCATGTAAATTATGTGGTTAAACAATTGTTTATGTAGAAAAAACCTAGCGAACTAACCTGCAAATACAATCCCCCATACAATGTTTATTTACGCATTACATCACTGACGATGTGCCACTGCTTGGTAATAGCTGTAAAACAAATTTGCATACAAAACGCTAAATAAATAGCAGAAACAAACATAAATGTTAGTTAAAAAAAAAGTGTCCATGCACAAACTGTTGGTGATGTCAGTACTCGCAGAAATGTGTTTCAAAACGCAAGCATATAGTTGAGTTTTAATATTATTTAAAAATTTGTTTCCCACAAACAACGTAGACTGCAATAAACACGATACATCTTATATTCGATAAATCATTTTTACATTATTGCTCTTCAAACTTCGAGTAAAATACATAGGCTCTTATGGCGGAAACAATGTATATGGGCTACAGTGACCACGTGTACAATCGTTCAAGCAACAAGGGCACAAGTACTACGACTTCAAGTATTTGCCTGGGCAGTATGCGGCATGGCCACACCCTGCACCACGCGAATCCTGGGCTAAAATGGAGACGAAAATATTTGTGGCAAAATGTTGTACGATTACATTTTATTTTCAGAATGTGTCAACATAGCACTGTACATACTCCCCTCTTGCACTCCACATATCTTACTTATCTTACTACTGTTCTGACCTGTTTATTATTGGTCCAGATTAAAATCCTGAGCAGTCCAAACATGATTCTATGTTTAATTAACTTAACATATATGAAATAATACCTAATCGTGGAGCGCAAGAGGGGACTATCTCCGTGCAGTGTTGCCACATTGCGCACATAAAATGTCATCTAGCCACTAACATGTTCACATGTTCGTCTCCAATTGAGGGTCGTAGTATTCGAGTGGTGCTCTAATGAGGCATTTTTTTGACACTCTGTATAGCAGAATTGGGCTTTTGTAAAATTTCATAGCACAATAACACATAAGACACTGTATATTGAAGCTCTTACTCATACACGATATACAATATTGAACTACATAAATTTTGCTCGATTTTCGAATACCTTGACAGTTAAATGGGCTACTAACTGCTTTCATGTTTTATTTCTGAACCTTTTTTACGAGAATATTATTAGCAGGAACACAGTTCGGGAATTATTGTGCAGAAAATTACTTTGAAAAATCATGAAGATTAACAAATTTAATTTTACGAGAGATAAAAAAATTCTGAGCAAATATAGCGAGGCATAACTGTTGTGGAAGATTCCGTTATGTTAAATTGCTTTCGGAATGTATTTATTGAAGCATGTGTATGCGTGTGTTATACTTTAATACTGCCAATGAGTTAGATACATTTTATTAGAATTATTGGCATGTCATTGTATTATTCGTCATCTCAATTAATATAGTAGTGTTTATTATTTTTAGGGAAGACGCAAACAACGTCCTCTATTCGTATGTCAGTGAAATAGTGACCAGAAAGTTAAGTGTCCATTGAACTTCGCCGGTTTCGATAAAAGTGTAAGGTGTTTCAAATTAGAAGTAATCTTACTACGCTTTGATAATTGATAGTCTTGTCAGATTCATTTAAATTAAAATAATTTATTTGTGATCTAGAACTGCTTCAACGCTTCTGAAAACTGCGTCCAGTTTCCACACAAATTTGTGGCCTGGAGTCCTATAGCATCACACTTACCTTTGCTAGGAAATTAATATTTAATAAGCAAATAACGATGATGCCTTGGAGAAGGTCAGGGGGAGGGGCGGTTCTGGACGTAAATTTACTTGAAGGAAATGACACATCTTTGGGATTGACAAAGAATGTCTTTTTTTCTGCAGTGAGGATAGTTCTGCACACAGGTATTGTATTTAAGCTTGACTCCCTTGCAGGACAATGCCCTCTCAGTTTGAAGGGCCACGATGCGATACGAAAACTTAATGCAGGAGACATGGCTGCTTATAAAACCAAATTACATAAGCGGTGTCTTGTAAAGCTGTATTGGAGGGACGAAGCTGCTATACACCAC
Organism: Medauroidea extradentata; assembly: GCA_003012365.1. Classification (NCBI taxonomy): domain Eukaryota; kingdom Metazoa; phylum Arthropoda; class Insecta; order Phasmatodea; family Phasmatidae; genus Medauroidea; species Medauroidea extradentata. Next base: position 28,684 of record PNEQ01077257.1, on the reverse strand, counting down.
GAGCATAGTGACGAAAATATCACCAATATGTCATATGTAAAAATTACAAAAATGTTTGAACTTTGTCCAGATTACCTGAGATGATGAAAAGGATACAGCTAACGTTTTTAGTTTAAAATATTGGAAGACTCTACAAAAGAAAATAATTTATTAGCTAACAGAGGAGACATATTCAAGTGGTTAAAACAAAACAAAAATCCACGTACCTTCCCGATGTCACTGCATATTCAGAATGTTCTTCTGTTCTACTGGCATCTGCCAAAGTTTTGGACAAACTCTGCGTCATATTGTACGTTTAATAGCGAAAGGGAGGCTTTAATTAATATCGGGTGGCGAATATCGTAAGAAGAGTTTGAAAATGCCTATTCATGTTCGATGGCGAGTTTTCAGAAAAACGGCAAAAGATATACGTACCGGATTGCGTATCACCTCTCGCATTTATAATTTTAAACGGCTTTAAACACGGTTTTCAACCGAATTACTTAAGTCAACTCAGTTTAACTGTATCCGTAAGAAATCCAGCCTTCTAACCTGCTTGGAAAGTCTTCGTACTGAAGAAAACATTTGCAACCCCAGAATTTGACATGTCAGTGATCGATGGTACAACAGCATCTGCAAACATAATATGCCGAGAAACTGGGGACACATTCAAGACTTATGGAGATAGATTGGCTTCTTATCTATGGCGACGTTTCCAGGAAGGCGTGTGATGTGACGATGTTGTTGTCAATGGTACCAAAGGTTACTCGACGAAAAATATTACTCGCCAAAAAGGAGGAAAAAGGACAATATCGGTGTGTTGCTGACACTATAGCAGTGTCATTCAACTGAAGAGAATCTACTACACGAAGAACTTGAGCAAAAATGTTCAAGTATTTGAGTAGGACAGCATGTGTCTGTACATTATACAATTCAGTTTTCGTTAGTTCGTAAATATAAATTTATTCGCACTTATCCTTAGAGTTCTGGCAGCTGTGACAGGATAGTGCCGTGTTCACAGAAATAAATCTACACGAGAATGTTCTTCTACGCTGCAGATGACGTAGACTACTCTAACATGAAAATCCTTATTTTGATAGTTTCTATACATGTATGCAGTATCATGCCTCTTGCGTAAGACTTTAACGTGATTGTTTATGGGTCGCCTTCAGGGTAAGCAAATCGTAAACTCCTATTAAAGTTTGTAAGAGAGCTTTGAACATAAGTTTGGTAAAGTACGGAGATATATAGGCTTTCTGTGCGGCCACTGTTTGTGTATAATATAACTTTATTGAGGAGTTGGAATGTGCATCGCATATAATGATTTGAATGCTTTCAGTGATTGTACTGAAATATTATAATAACCTGTTTAGTTCTAAAAAGATACACAATTGCAAATGTTCGTAAAAGGGTCATCGCTTGATTATTTCTTCAACCCGTTAGCAGTTTGGCAACCTTGTAAATCTAACGTAATTTACTCGTACATATTATTTACGTACAACAAAATTACACAATCAGTCTTACAATGATTTCTAAATAAATGTAACGTTATCTGTATTGTTAAGCTCTACGCTAATAAATTGCATTTGAAACACTAGCTTTGAGTGGTACGTAGTCCCCATAGTAATAACATTAGAGAATAAAGACGGGCACCGAAATTTTATTATTTTTTTGTATGTCCTGTTTGGATTTATTGCCAGCATGACGTGCACAATAACATAGTCAACGTATTTCAACTTTTGGAATCCCCTTTTTCACAACACACGTTAACTATCGGCTCATAGCAGGCTGCAGTGATGGAGTGTCTGGAGCAGTCTGACCTCTACGGTATTGCTTTCTGATGACAGCATGGTAAATGTTGTTTACAGTTAAGGTTCACTGTAGCTTGTGCGCTGAGCAGAGAACACGTATGTAAGGTGTATAGCCTATTATCTAGGCTCTGTACCACTTCACGAATCTTCAGTGTGTTTTGGACATGAGACCTTCCCTGTTACATCACTCAATAAACCTACATTAAATGTTCGATTTTCCAGACGCAACAAAAATTGTTATATAATATTGGGGTGGCCATTCTTAGTAATTAAATTAAAGTAGAGTGTATTACGAGCACTTGTCGTAAGATTGGTGATCTCGATTGTATAAAAATATTTTGTGGGTGTTGTTAATTAATTTAACATTTTATCCTATATTTACAGAAAACACTGTATCAAATTTTAATTTCAGGAGCTAAGTGCTCCGTAATAATTTATTTTAGGTGGTAGGTGTCTTACACATTTTCTTCTTCATTTATTGTAAGGAACCACCTGCCGATGTTTGTCGGTGTTACTCGGAAACACTCAGCTTATAAAATAAAATATTTTAGGTTTTACGTAACGTATTTCATTTATAAAATTTTTATGTGTTGCTCAACAAATTTAAAAAAATTAATAAAAAATATATACTATATATTAATTACCGTGAAATGGAGTGAATATAGACATTGAGGTGTATATGGTCAAAATTTTAAACCAAAATTTCTAGTAGAAAGTTTAAAACCCGAATTTTTCTTAAGGTTCGCAAGTTTATAATTTTACAAAGGTAAATTGTATTAAATATAGTTTGATGTGAGATAAATGTCTAATCCCAGAATATATTTCCAATTTTGTCACTATTCGCGCCAGCGTCCCTATTCACTCCATTTTACGGTGTGTATATATATATATATATATCGTATCTTAATAAATTATAATATTAAATTTTCTTCTGTTACATGCCAAATAAGAGCCGCGTTGAGATAGCTACACTATTATCTTATCGTTCATCCTCCTGCAGCATTCTTTTATTTAAATAAATTATTTGATTTTAAGAATGAGACTTTTACATTTCGTCTAACCATTTGACTCCATTTCTTTAGGTAGTTTTATCCTCCATAAAACCTGTCTCCTGGTCTATCTGTACGCCATCTAATCTCGTTAGGCTTGTAGGCCACAAAAAACGTGCCTTAACAGATTCGATTCAATAAGAACAAATTTAACAAGGTAATTTTTACTTACGAAGATTTCAAAACGGACTGAATATTATAATAAAATTTCCCCCATGAAAATAATTGTAAGATTAATAAAAAGTGAGGGGCATGCAACACATAATAGTAATCATCGTGGAGAGCAGCTACCGTTAATTACTGTAAATGGCACAACAGGTAATGTCGTTTCGTAGCTCAATAAAATTATTAGTGACTTAGGAGTAGTACTCATGATAAATAATTCATTTTTCGTTTAAATTCTTACAAGAATTTTAATACGAACAGTTATTTAATGCTTTCTAGTCAGTTTTAAAATACTGACTAGTGTATAAGTGTTTTATTATAAATCGTCGTGTTCTTTCCAGTCTTGTATTTGTGAAAGTTTGCTTTAATATACATTCAAATATTGATATATTAATATTATTTTATTTAATTTTTCTTACAGACTTTTTCTATATATTTCTTTGTCATCCAGTTTTAAGCTATGTTAAAGTTTCAAGTTTCTATCTCATTGTTGTGATAAATTATTGTTACCGGAAAGATAAGCAAAAAGACAAAATTTGTATTGTCACCCAGTTATGAGGTATGTTAAATTTTCAAATCTCTTGCTCATTGTTGCACAAGATCATTGTTACCGAACAGACCAACAACAGACAAAATATAAATTATTATCCAGTTCTGAGGTAAGTTGAAGTTTCAAATGCGTAACCTGTTTTTACCCCATCTAATGTTTACCAAAAAGACAAAAAATTTACGGGAAAGCGAGTTACTAAAAACATGTTATTAAATAGTTTTTATTATGTGTGTGTACTGGATAGTTGTGTGCACTTAACATTTTTTGTTAAGCTCTTGTAATTTTAAAATATTAGACTACATGAACATGATTCCATGGAAATTTTTATTGTTAAATTGTTACGTAGAGTTAAACAACACTGTGACAATCTCTATATTATGTTTCATGAGTAGAACAAAATGTACGTATGAATTAAACAACCACTTCAAAAAATCAGAACACACACAATGTTAACGCGTTGTAAGTACACAGGCGAGATTAGGACCGTTAATTAGTACTCCATCAGAAATTATAATACAGTTCAAGAAAAAATAACCGAGTACAAAAATTATTCAATTTGTATTCAAAAACGTATTAAAAACTTTCTGAAGCTAATAGGTACAAATGACACTGAAACCAATTAAGTTCAGTTCACGAGAAAAAATATGAGATATTCAAATACCTCTTATAACGGCCAAAACAAGGAATGTATTGTCAAATTGGGAAAAAATATTTAATTGCTTGCATTTCATTGAATTACTGAATGGAAATTTATCGTTAATGTAGGAAAATGAAAGGTAAGTCGTTTTCTTACAACATGTAAACTTTTTATGTACATAATATTTTCAATTATCTTACCATCTCTTCCAGCTGTAAAACCAAACATAGTAAAATGTCTACGTCTTCGTAGCCGTACCTGACTCACCGTCTCATTCCAGAACGCGAACAAAGGTTCTGGTAACTTCGGCAGAATGCGTGGCACGTAGGCAGTACCTCCTGGTCCGGGAGGTCGAAACGCAGCAAGTTTACCCGTGTCCGGATGACGGTTACCGAAAGCTTCAAATATTACGTTTTCCAACACAGGCTTGTACTCACATGAGCGAGTGTTGTCACGCGTGCATGTGGACGCTTGTAAGCAAGGAGTTTGACCGACATAACGTTCAGTAGAAGTATTACATGTGGTGAACTAAACATTGGTGAAAAATATGTTACTGTTATTTATAGACAGACTGAACGTTCTTGCAGACTAATCATGCAGGAGAAACAATTTTTGTTATAAAATCTGAATTCTGCTACAAGCCAACACACACACACAAACACGTATAAATACATAGATATTTATGTATACACACACATACACCGGATGAGGACAACAAAATATGTGAAAAACCACACATCGGTTAGAAAACGTAACACGAAATGTGTAAAATAATTTTTAAAATTCTTGAGTAGTTTTGCCGTTCACTATCGCGATGCTTTATTCCCCTTCCTTCTCACTATCAGGTGCTTTATTAACTTGAGTCCCCTTGCCCCTTACTATCAGGTGCTTTATTAACGTGAGTTTCTTTGCCATTCACTATCATGTGCTTTATTAACGTGAGTTTCCTTGCAATTCAATATCAGGATGATTTATTTACGCCAGTTCCCCAAACCTATCACTATCGGGATGTTTTATTACCTTCAGTCCCCTTCCCTATCACTATACGGTGCTTTATTGACGTGAGTTTCCTTGCAATTCACAATCAGGATGATTAATTAACGCGAGTCCCCCAAGCCTATCACTATTGGGATGTTTTATTAACGTGAGTTCCTTTGCCTATTACTATCAGGTGCTTTATTAACGTGAGTTTATTTGCCATTCACTATCAGGATGATTAATTAACGCGAGTCCCCCAAACCTATCACTATCGGGATGTTTTATTAACGTGAGTTCCTTTGCCTATTACTATCAGGTGGTTTATTGACGTGAGTTTATTTGCCATTCACTATCAGGATGATTAATTAACGCGAGTCCCCCAAACCTATCACTATCGGGATGTTTTATTAACGTGAGTTCCTTTGCCTATTACTATCAGGTGCTTTATTAACGTGAGTTTCTTTGCCATTCACTATCAGGATGATTTATTTACGTGAGTCCCCTTCCCTCTCACTTACAGGATGCTTAATTCACCTGAGCCACCTTTCCTCTCCTTAACGGGGTTCTAATTTGTTGATTCACAGTTATTGCCCTAAAATGTCGTCATTTATTTAGTTGCACTTGGAATGATTTGACACAGTTGAGAAGTTTTTGCGGTGTAATATTGTGACATGTATTGGAAACACTCTATATTATGCTATCGCGCGTTGTTGGCACTTTATTATTAACTTCACTTTTAAATAATAAAGAACCCAAAATCTGTCGAAGTTAGATATAGTGATCTCTCAAGACACTGGACTGTAAATTTTGAATTCACTGTAATGGAATTATAGTTGTCAATTTTATTTTGTAGTAATTATCAATATATATTATTTTTTAACTCACCTAATATATGTAACTGATGTTTACGTTTTGGAATTACTAATTCTAAATTCATATTAAAGCCTATTTAAAATCCTGTTCATGCTTGAACCTGCTAATTTTGAACTTGTCATACCATGCCTTATGTAAGTAACTATTATTTCTCTGCTTACTGAGATATTCGGAGGTTTATGTAGTTTATGGAATGCTTATAAGTATATTGAGTAATTCTTTCTGTAAGTAAGAGAACATTCCTACTTCTCTGAGACGATTGTCTCGACCAAAGCCTTCAGTGGCGTTTTTTTTCTTTCTTTAAAAAATTCCCGTTGTGAGAAGACGTACGTGGCAGGCCTCTTGATGTGATGCCTGATTTACTGCCGCCGACGTAACGGTAGGAACCCTCGGGAGTTTGCTTTAGTTTATAATGTAATATTACAGTATGTGTCAGTTGAGAAGAGGTAAAAATTTTTATGTATTTTTATAATTAGATGTTTGCATTGAGCCTCAAGCCAACGAGGGATGCACGTAAGACGTCACTTACAGACCATTCGTCCTGTTTATCTTATGGATGAACTAATAAAATGCACGAATTTTTCGGAAATTTTGTCAACATAATTGAAATTAATGCCTCATAATTCGTTCTCTGATAATTCTGATTTCAACGTAGCAGATATAATATATTTGAAAGATTATCATTATGTGTAGTAAAATCAATATTTAAGTTGAATGAAATATATAAATGTGATAGTATCTGGCCGAGAGATGTGTGTCATTATTTTGCCTATTTTTTCTATAATATAGGGAATAGCACCGAAACCACTTCCGCCAATCAATAATTTGCTACAAATTTTATATATTTGAATAAAATGGCTTCTTCCTTGCATGAAATTTGGTCTGTGTCGTTTGTGTAGACATTTTGTTTCATTTGTATTGCTATGTGGGTGTTACATGTTTCATCGAGGAATTTGTCTAAAAATTTTTACAGTTAGTTCACACAATAATATTTTATCATCTTAATGCAATATACTCGGTAGCACTTCTCGTAGAGGTACAGATTAACGTGCTGGATAACTGTCATGCTGAAAGCACATCATTTGCCACAAGTCGAAGGAAAGATCTTCAAGCAATACATACTACAAGTTAGTCCTCCAAGAATGTTAGATATTTATCACAATCAAAACTGCCATCGATAAAGAATTTATCAAAGAGTGTGACTGGATTTATTTACTTGGACATACTCCATTGCGAAATAAATGACTGGCAAAAGAAAACTAAAAATAAGACAAGAAAACATAAACAAGCAGAGTATGCTTTAGTCATCAGGATATATACACAACATGAAATTCCAAAACTGGAATCTTGTCAGATAAAACGAGGAACAAACAGAAAATAAAAGAAATAACTAAAATATAAAAAAGAAACATAAGTTGACATACGACAAAACGATGAGACGAAACAAAAACACAATGACTGCGGACACAAACAGAAAAAAAGCAACAAACGACACAAAAGATGAGGCGAAACAAAACACAGTAGTTTTCAAAACAGTTAGTATTAACGACGTTTCGGGAACTGGAATATGTTCCCGTCATCAGGTACACAAACAGTCATGCACTCCCATTACACAGTACTTTCAATGATCACCAAAGAGTGTGTCACACATTATTCCACACTAAAAATTCACATTCTAAGAACTGATTCTCAACTTTACATAACCAATGTGGGTTCTCCATGTTCCAATAACGCATGTATCGATTAATCTTATCGTGGTTTGTAAAAGTCAACTCATCATAGAAGAATTCCTCGAACTACGAAATTGTAGTGTGTCTATATTTAATAATGCGCCCACTTATCAAAATCTTTTTCTGTTCTGAAAATCGTTTCACTGAAGTTACTGACAGATTTAAATATGAAATGGTGGATATATCGACGTTCACTGCAGCCAGTAACGCAATTTAATTATTATTTCCAGCAACTCTTCTTCTACGGTATTTTATTCGTAGTTGTAAAATTCTCTCGGTACATAACTTCAATGACCCTAGAAAAAGCCATTCATAACACCCGGTTTGGAAAGTGTTGTACATAAAGGGTTACAGCTTTATCGAAGCCACTGACACTTTCTCTTGAAATTAAAATATTTCGATTTGCTCTTATTACGTATTAGCGTGTGTATTCCATCTAATAATGCGGTCAGGTTATGAAGGAACATTAGAAATGAGAGACGCCACAAACGCTATTATATCAAATAACATAATGCAGTTAATTGAGGTAAAGAGATTTCGGTCAGCACTTAAAGGCGTCGCCTAAAGTGCGTTTGAAATTCGTCGCAGTGTGTTTGTACAGAGTTTTTTTCTACAAAACTATTCCAAGTAAGCCCGTTGCGTCAACGTACGAAAGAAGAATATGACCCTTCGATCTTAACATGCACGACGCATTAAAAGGTAGAACCTTTATTTAGCCACATAAACGGCTGTTCCTTAGCATCCGTCCATGTAAAATCCGTTATATGACTACGTAAATCACAATGTCCAGGGGAAGGTACTTGCCCTATATGACCTGCATTTGTGTGTATATGTGTATACTACGAATTGTCACGAGGTATCTTATAACATAGTAGATAATCTGTCATGATACAATCACCTGTACCACTCCACAATAAATGTTGTACCCAATCATTGTCATAATATGGTAAGTCGGAAATACCTCCTTTAATACTATTGGCTGCACGATAAGTTGCTTTGCGAGGACGTATAGGAAACGATTTATATAAAACTTGTTCATAAATACCTTGCACGTAATAGTATGCTGATGCAGTTCCTACATGTGTTTGTCCTGTATTAAAAGACGTTTGTTCACCTTTACGATATCTGCACTTTATCAACTTTAGCAAAACCACGTAAATCGTTATACTGTTGTTTTGCAATGTGAAATGGCAACAGCTCAACAGGTTAATGTGTAACACTAGTCAAATACATTTGTCCACTACGAAAATCACTAATCTGGAATTCTTCATATAAACATGTACTACCCCACAATATTAACACAAATTCGTGTAAAATACGTATAGTCCTTGAACCTACATGTGGGGTTTTATAACATTAAAATGTTCCTGGAGCTTCTTTGGTACTTATATCAACTTCCGATGATGTTGCAATAACCACATCTCCAGCGTCGACAACATCCACAACTGCAGCATACGCTTGATTTGCTTCGTTCCAGTCGTCTTCCAACATGGTGAGGTCGAAATATTCTTACAAACAACAGAACATGAACGATCCCATAAGGAATTATTAAACAACAAACATAGGAAAGTAAAATAAACATTCAAAAATAGAAGTCTAAATAGGCTACACAGCAAAACAATCTGTAAAACTCGTGACACAATAATTAAGACAACACAGACAATATTGGAACGAAGACTATTGTTATGAACCGTGTAACCCTGGTTCTAACACAGCGATCAGTAACCAGGCCATCCGGCCAGGAATTCCACAGTATTAAACATAAGTTGCTGCAAACTGCGAGGCAGAACTCCCCACTCCAACAGCGGTACGAGTTGCCACACAGGGCGCGATAAAGGGGCGTGTCAATCTACCTACGATGTCTGTCTGCCCCATATCGTCGCCAGGACCACTTCACTATCAAGATGCAGCACGACCTCCAGATCTACGACGTGCCGATCTCCGTGGACGTTTCCTTACATCAGCCTCGGCATCATTAACAAGGTGGGACTGTCATCGACATAACTAAATTGAGTGGCTCATAAGTATTCATGGATGTATAATTATACATCTAACTATTCCTGCCTCCCTCCGTAAAGAACATCGTAAATGTAATGAAATAGGCGTATATATTGTAAATTAAAGCCGTACCTGATATTTTGACTACTAGTCCCACTTATAATAAAAGAATCCCTCATTTAAACAAGTTATAAAATACGGTACGTTTTACGTAAATACTCTAGCATAACCAAATAATAAAAAGGAGTATCTTTACTAAAAACGTAACACTATGTTTGACACAAGGCAGAATAACAACGACGTCACAGACAACTGACTAGATGACACAAAAGAACTCAGTAGAATTCTAAAGACCGACTATTTACATCTGCTCCCGTCTTCGGGTGAAGTAAGAGTGAAAACTGGAGAAAGTTGGCCAGTAGTTACAGTCTGCAGCTCTGTTTATAGCGCAACCAATGGCAATCGAGGTCTCTTCTGATTGGCCGCGCACCGTTTAATGGGTTGCATAGTCTGTTGTCACTTAGAAAATAATTTGGTTTCTTCGTTTGTTAAAGGTTTCCAAATATCACTCCCCGCCGAAACACCTACACGCGTAATTTATTAATTATGGCAACAACTCCCTTCCAGCCTTAAATAGGGTCCGGAGCTCAGCTAAAACAAATACACGCGCCCCGCCGCCTGTTCAATGATTTGTCGGGATGCACTTGTTTATAGATACACCCAACGAGTTATGAGAACTTCAGTTATCGGTCTCGTGATTGTACGGCCTTGGATGGCATATGAAAGTTCGGCGGCGGTTTCAAAATTCACTACATTGCTGACTAAACACATTCGTGTTATTAACAATAAATGCCGATCCTTTTATTTTCCTGTTGATAAGGCGTGTTTCTAGTGTAAGCGGAGTGGCATTTCCCATAGTGTTTTATGACAATTTTCTTACACGTGTTCGACAAGCTTGGCGAATACAGCTTTTTTTAGTTATTTTTACGTTCTTTAATGCATGTGGAATGGTGTCTGTTTCCCCTATGTATACACCTACACACTCACACGGTTTTTGATAGTCACAGTCCCGGCTTTGTAGTTGGTTGATAGCTGGTTTGACCTTTGTGTAGATGCTTTTTAATGTGGTCCTATATTTGAAAGCGATCTGTATATTGTACCTGTTGCCAAGCCGTCTAATTTTTTTTTTCTGAAAGGCCCCGGACACATGGGATCACTAGCACTCATGCAAGTTATTCAATAGTATTTTGTGGATTAACAAGACGTGTAGGTTTATTCATGTGTTTTTATTATATTTCAAGGGTAGCCATTTGCGAGAAGGTTTTTAGTTCCATGTTGCCAGATCAGAAAATTATCGTCAATATAAAGAAGGCGGAGTGTCGGTTCTGCTTAATGTCTCTTGCTGGAAGTTCTCCATGAAGATATTGACCATGACAGGTAAAAGTGAGGAGCCCATTATTATGCCATCAATTTGTTTGTAAAAGTCATCCATGAATTGAAAATATGTTGTATTGGCACATAGTGTGATTAGTTCCATTTAGGACGGAATAAGTGTAGTGGTTCTTTCAATCAGAGTCCTGTCATTTTACTGTATTTCCTTTAAAATAGTAAGTGTCTCTGCTACAGAAACATTTGAAAATAGGTTTTGGACATGAAAACTGACAAAGGCGTCACTAGGTGATATTTCTAAGGATTTCGCAACGGATATGAAATGACCAGACTCTTTAATGAAAGTAGGTGTCCTACTAGTGAGTGGTTCAACTAGAAGCAAAGCTGCAGACTGTAAATACTGGCCAATTTTCTCCAGTTTTCACATTTACTTCACCTGAAGACGGGATCAGGTGTCACTTCCCGAAACGTCGTGAAAAGTCGGTCTTTAGAAATCCACTGTGTTCATTTGTGTCCTCATCGTGGCGTCGTCTAGTGTGTTGTCTGTGACGTCGTCGTTGTTATCCTGTCTTGTGTCCATCATTATCTACGTCCCATAGTTGTCTGTGCTTGTCTTATCTGTGGTGTCGTGAGTTTTACACATTATTTTGTTTTATATTTCGACTTTTATTTTTTGATATTTATTGTATTGTCCTTTATTTGTTGTTAACAAATCTCAATACGATCGTTCTTGTTCTGCTGTATTTGTTTATGGATGTGCTGATTACAGCCAATCTAGGCTTGTTTTCTTCTACATTTTTTTCATTTTTAGTTAGTTTTTTCTTAGTCTCATTCTGAGATTTCTGAGGCGACGTAATATTGCAGTGGCGTATGTCCACGTTATTCTGTCCCATTGCAAGAAACAATCAATGAAATTATTGAATAACCAATGTCTGTGACGGTATTTCATTCTGAATCGCCATTTTAAAATGTATACGTCCACATGTATGCATACGTATATAGCACGTAATATATATATATATATATATATATATATATATATATATATATATATATATATATATAAACAGGCTTATAATAAAATTCAGTAATGGGAGAAAACTGACATTTTCTCACATTATACAGACGAATGTGAGTTTAAATATATGTGTGAGTTAGTGTTATTTAAATACACATAATAATTCCTCTGAAAAATTTTCAAGCGTGATAAAATAATTACCAATTTCTCCATTACTTTCCATAACGTTTTGTTTAAACCTGTTCCATTTTAACCGACATGCAAAATTTACTACGGTATTTTTTTCAGTACCCCATTTAGTTTGGAGAAATAAAAAAATTGTATTAAATATTATATGTCTTAGATATTCAATTTACTGACGTTTGTGTGACTCTGTTAGAAAATTAAAAACAAACTATTTCCACTCTCTAAATCGACCATTTCTACAAATCAAATACATGCATGTCTAGATAGTGTCGTAATAGAGGTTTTATTTCTATGCTTGCTTAGAGTCTTACATCTATCTCTACAAATTTCTCACCGGTAAGCTTAATTTTAAGGTGGTTTCCCAAAAAAAATTAATCAACAGCTTAGTAATCACACAGGCCATTCTGTACTAAGTGATTTAATTGAAAACATCTTAGTCAGAAATAGCAAGTACGGCATTGATTCATCAGATGACACCAAAACGAAACATTTTTTTTTATTTATTTAATGATTTGTTATATATGACAGTGTTCCTAATATTTTAATAGTGGCATGTTTTTAGAATTTGTGGTTATGAAAAGCTGTTCTATATAAAAAATATAAATTTAGAGGAGTATTTGAAGTGAGTATGTATGATATACAGTACTGCGAATATGTGTACGAAAAATCAGTTGGCGTCACTGAATGTGAAATAGGGATGCAACAAATTTAACTATGTTGTAATGACGTGTGACAAACGTAAATTTTCCTTTAGAACCATAATTAACTAGCAGGGAAAAAAAACAATAAATCAACGTGGCAGCATTCAGTCGATATACAAGGTATTCTCTGATTACTATTTGGGCGTCCTTAGCACCGATGAGAACTTTTCTCTCGCCAATACGAGCGACCGTTACGCTTTCGTCGACAGAGTAATTAAAGTTCTTCCTCGCGCAAAGTTTGTGCCTTCCTCGTCCTTTACACGAAATCCGTTTTCATTGCTTTTTTTCCTTTTTACCCTCCGTTTCTTTTTTCTTCACGTCTGTACTTCCTCGGATTCTCTTTCCTGAGCTTTTGTGCGATTGTTTACGGTTTTCTTTGTGGGTTGTTTCGCTACTCCTTGTCCCACTTCCGTTTTAACTGTTGTTCTCTTCCACCGTTTCATCATGCTATGTACTATGTTCCTACGCATCTAAACCGAGACAAAAGTGACGTTAGTTTGCGTATTGTGCGACTACATGGCACACGGAGTGACGATAGGGTAGATGCCATACTTATTATGACGCACTTCTTGCTAATCACCTCAGATCGCAGAAAAATCTCAAACTTTAACTTCTTAGTCAATAAAATTACAGGTTCCCAAAATTAAGTATGTTGGGTACCTTGACGGCATCATCGTTTCTTATTTTCGTGGAATTTCGGTTAATAATAAACTCCGAAGGGATACAACTATTACAAAGTTAAACTTTGATTGCATACTTGTGGTATAATGAACCGTCTAAGTCACGATTTTTACTATACACTATGCAGCCATTAAAGGATAAACTTAGAGACTCATCGGACTGATACTATGGTGACAATGAAATACTACTTCCTTAAATTTAGTGACGTTATTGTCAAATTTTTTGAACAAATATTCCCCGCAACTAAATACATGTATAGGCAATAGTGACATATCTGATATTTGACTCTAACAAAAAGGCATAAAAAAGTTTGTAAAAAGAAATAATTTACATGTACTCAAATAGCTTGAAATGTAGACATTTTTCTTTTGAAGTTTCATCAATGCACGTACTGTATTAACATTTTCATATAATGACTACTGAAAAAAAAAATCAAAATATGTTCTAAATAATACTGCCTGTAACTTTTTGTAATTGATAATAATTCCTCACAAATATAAAATAACAAGCTTAAAGGTATCAACTATTACCTATGCCAATGGTAATATCAAAAAAATAATTTGGCCTTAGATATTTACTTTCCCATAGTCTACTATGAAACGGATACTTAGTGATTACTATCAACACTGCCCTGTGACATAAACTATATATATATGAATTGGCGTGTAAGAAGAACAGGAGTATGAAAATTGCTTGATATAATGAAGAAGTTTTGAATTTTGATAAGTTATCTATTTTTAATAGGTCTTGAAGGAAATCGATAGTTAGCAAACATAGAAATTCCGTCAATGTAAATTGCTATCCCATTAAAAATCATTACATTTGGCGTACTGCAATAAATGATGATACGTTTACAGCAGAAAAATAGTTAAGAATTTTAGTGACATTTTGATTGTAAGTAAATGCAATACCGATGTATATTTTACTAAAGACATTTCGAGACTAAGGCAAAATATTCGGTAAACTAGAAAAGCAAATAGGCTACATTTGTTTCAAAGGAAATGTTTTGTGTAGTTTTAACTAACAATTCATGACAATTTTATCGTCACTTATTCAAGACGTTAATGTTTGTGAGACGTTTGGTTTAAACTCAGCATTCTGTTTTTATTACTGTGACTTAGAATTTAGCACAGTTAACTCCAGCAAATTAATGTTTTCTGTGGTTTTATATTATCTGAAAGGCAGTCAGTCTAAACTAGCTACTTAATTTACACCATAGACAAACATGGTTACTACTATAGTCAGGATTTTAACAGCGAAAGTAGATACCTATGCGCCCTCAATATGGATGGTTTTATAAAGCAAAGAAGTTAAAGAGTCTAAAAAGCACACATGCTCTGACATGTATATTTCTACTGCTTTCAGTTGGAAACCAGTTCCTCTCAAATTACCACCTCTTCGTAGCCAATTTGACTTTTACCGCACGCAGTCTTTCTTTCTTCATGAAGTTTCAAGCCCGGATGAAGTAACACTAATGGCGAACGCTTTTATTCAACTTCAGGAAGAAAACATTTACCTTTCACTTTCTGTGATGTTCTTCTGTGCTAGGTATGAAACTGTATTGTAAAGTTGTGTAGTATTCCCAATGATGTAGGCAAACACGTGCCGGTGGATTAACGAACATGTTTTTGCAGACGGTAAAGCATGGCCACACAAGTGCTAAGTAATGTACATTAAAAACACTTATTCCCTGAGCTTTACAAAACTACGTTTCCGTTCAAAATTATTGCTTTCTAGGTTCTGTGTTATAAAAGTGTTTAATGTTTATTACCGGTTTTTTTCGGACAACATTAATCAGCCATCGCTGTTGGGTATGTTTATATTAATTAATGAATACATATAAGTTGAGGTAAGTGGGCTTTACGTCTCGTCGACAACGAGGTCGTTAGAGACGGTGACACAACTTGGTATAATGACAGGAACTGGGAGAGGAGTCTGCCATGGCTTTTGTTAAGGGCTTGGGCTCGAGTTTCTCGACTTTCGAGAGAATTATTATTTTTTAATCCATACGAGAGTCAATATCGTAAAATTGCTTCGTAACTTTTTTGCGAATTGCTTGTACTATACAATGCCATTTTTCGAGACAAACTGTATGGTGAGTATAGCTAATTTATAAATTAAAAGGAAATTTTGTTAATTAAGTAATTACCAACTATTTTGCAGTCTTCTGACTCGACAAAATTAGAGTATGCAGTTTAAACCAGCCATAACAAAGTTACGAAGTGATTTTACGATATAGGCTCCCATTTATGTTTTAAAAAATAATTGTCGTTAATTGTGAAGAAACTCGGACCCATGCCCTTAAGTAACCATCCCAGCATTCGCCTGAAGCGATTTCGATAAACCATGGTAAACCGAAATCAGGATGTCGGGGGTAAAAAGCTGGTCAACTTGAAGAGAATCCAAAGTGTTAACTTGGCGTCATCTTTCCCAGTATGAATAAATATAACGTTTTGTATAATTAACGCGTGTTATTTATGGACCAATTAGATTTGATAATATTATTACTTATGTGAACAGAGACAATGTATATAAGCTGAATATTATTGCCTTACATATTGAGTAATAATATATTTCCATCGCAACGCTATTTGCAGCAGATCACTTACTCGTGCAAATTCGTTAACCTTTAATTGCTCTGGTGCGTGCCAGAGGCACCTCTTTAGCCTAAATTTCCGGAGCAAAGCATTTGCAGGTACCACTTATATGTTAAAACACACACTGACTCAACAAAATCATTCATTACGATGAGAAGTTTATAACGAAGACTGCGAAACTGAGATTAGTTTGCAGTAATAAGACATTCCTTTCAGTAAGGTAAGAAAATGCGCAGAATTTTTGTGGTTTTGGGGTGTTGTTCAATTATGTTATGAAACACCAAGACAATGGGCAACAAGTATGTTTTTATGTAAACGCAGATTTAAAATTGTTTTTGTACCAATAACATACCTGCAAAATCTTACAGCTGGAAAATTAGTCTTAAGAAAGTTACAGCCTAATAAAATTAGCACGATTTGTACGCCCGCCAAAACGCGCTTCGGCCGGTCGATCCCATCGTGACGTCACTACCCAGGCACGAGTCAGTCCACTCCGTGTATACAATAGACTATGTTTACTTAGCGCGCTTCGTGCCAGAAAATTTATACAAATATAGAAAATCAATGACTCCTAGAAACTGTAAATGGTACATTGTGCCACGGTGCACGAATACGTCTGAAAATTCAACACGTAAAGTGTTCATTCATGTGTATTTTATGTTCGGGGCACATGTTACCAATAACCGTTCATAAATTGCTTTCTCTCTTCAGCTTCACATACCCTACAGCTTAATTTCCGTAGCTTTCCTTACTTGATCTGTAAACGATTTTTAAACCTGTATAAAAACCTGATCCAATCAAAATTTTAAAAAAGAAACAAATTGTTTCTTTATTTTGAAATTATGTATGTCGTAAAAATCGTCACTGTATATAATGTAATGAAGTAAAGAATTATTTACGCACATAAACTTTGTTATTATAAGTAAATGTTAATTTTACTAGTCGTACTAATTAGAATGTGATTTGTGTTAAGACGTTATAAGAATTGTAATAAGTAAGGCTAGGATTTTTATGTAGTATCATCTTGCAAAATATGTACATATTTACGTATGAAAAAATGCAAAATATGTAGTTAAACATGTAATAACAAAAAAATATGTAAAATAATGTTAAAAATGTAGTATAATTATTAGTTTTATTCAAGTAGTTTTTTATGTAACACAATTAGTATACTGTGATCTTATGTTGAAAAAAATGTGTACACAACACTCCACAATAGATTCTCAAACAATAATTATTGAAATAAAAAAAATTAATATAGTTTAGTTCTGCTGCCTACCATTATATGCTAAGAAAATACTACATTTAATTTGCTTCAAAGTACAGAATTTTCCGTGGTCATGGAATGCCGTCGGTCAGACAGAATGTTTTTGTAAGCAGAAAATGATCTCTCTACATCAAAAGATGTGACTGGTGCAAGGTGATATTTGCCTGGAGAGATGTTTGCAGGAGGATTTTCTACTTCTTCCCCACCAAGAATATTGCAGACATTAACGAAAGTCGTGTAGCCCGGATGCCTTGCCAAAACAGCTTCAAGTTTTTTTTAACACTTTATGTCCAATGTCGCCTCTGACGCCACTCAGTGTTGATTTACATTCTTCTATAACACCCAATGCCACTTGTAAAGTTAACCCAACAGTTTCGAGTTTCTTGATGCTGGCAGAAATGAAGGTGAAATTGTTTTGAATGCAAGCCAATGCACATTCTATTTTCGGTTCGTTGATTGCAGTTTGTGCCTCACGCACTGAAACAGCTGATTCTGGTGGAAATGAATCAATTACGGATTTTACACCATGAAAATGTTCACTGTAAAAGCTTACGGCATCAAGCCACGTTCCCCACCTTGTAAGTACCGGTTCAGGAGGCAGAGATACATTTGGCAAAAGTTCCCTATAATGCAACACACGCTTGAGGCTTTCAGAAACACTTTCTTAGTGCACGAAACAATCTTATTTACTTCTGGATAGCAGCTTCGTACTTCTTCAGTTATACCTTTGAATAGGTTATACGTTGAAGTCCATGGGCCAAACATGTGAAATGAATAAGATTGGGATAAAAGACGCACAGAGCAGTTGCCGCCTTCAGCATGTAGGCTGCAGCATCGGAATAAAGCACAAGAACCTTCTCCTCTTGTATGCCTTCAGGCCACAGCACCTTCATACCATCGTTCACAAAGCGAGCCACTGCCGCATGATTTGTGCGCTCCAACACTTTCGAGCAAATCAGGAATGGTTTTGAGGGCTCATCTGGGTCGAGTTTTCCATCAACCAGATTAGCAATGTAACGTCCAGTTACATCTGTAGTTTCGTCAACTGCGATCCATATATGGTAGTTACCTATATAGTTCCGCACACTTGACAGAGCATCTTCGTAGCAAAAATGTTGATAATTTTTTCTCAGCGTGGATTCGTCTGGAATCTGTTGCCCACAATATTTTTGTAAAAATGAACGAAATTCAGGTACCTGAAGCTTGTACCAAGGTATATTTGCAGCAACCATAGCTCGACACAAATCTTGAAAAAATTCATTTCTTCCACTCGACGACTGCTGCATCTGAGTTAAAAACACTTGCCTTTTAGATGATTGCAAAGATTTATTTTTTGTGTGCATTGAACTAGATACGTGTTGATCACGTTGCGACTTCATAGAACACCCAATCTTTTTATTGCATACTTGGCATACAACAATTTTTCCGTCGGTAGTGAATGCGTCATCGACTGTTATCCACGATCGTAACTTAGCTGCCAATGTTTATGCTACAGGCGCCATTTAGTAAGATAACAGAAAAACCGCGCACACACACAACCTTTAGAAAAGTACAGCTTCAAACACTTATTCTTCTACTTTAGTACCCAAGAACACAGTTGAGAAGAAAAAGAAAGCATAGGAAACAATCACGTCCTTCGTGGTCAACACATTCTTAGAATCCTGGAATTACCGCCTGCTGTACATTTACTGCTAGTCGTACTACAACAAACATCTGGTCTCCTAAACCCTCCCCCCTCTGACAAGGAAATTCCAGGAATTCTACCTGTAACTGCTGATAATGGCCTGTCTCCACACTGCACGAAACAAATAGATATACCGTTAACCTGTGCCTACCTGCGGCCTTGTCCAGCACGATTATTGCTGCATGCGAAAATTCCGGATTGGACCCCGCAGATAATAAGGTTCTTGTTGTAGTACGGAGCCATCGCGGCCCCAGTGAAATTGTTGAAATGTTCCCTATTCTGTGGCACTGAAGGTCAACAGTTAAGTAAATATACATTCAAGGAACATTTTATGTAAAATATATTTATTAAATGTGAAATATGTACTTTTAGGTGAGATATGTAAAAATATGTAACATAAAACTTTTCTATAATAGCTATTTTCATGTAAATATTCAACAATTGTGCTTTTAACAAATCAAAATGTCAAGGAAAAAATATGTTATTACACATGAATCCTAGCTCTTGTAATAAGGAATAGCTATTTTACTTCAAATTTGCAATTTAATATTCTGTGTTTTTTTAAGTACACTACTAATTTAAAACAGTTATTCAATAAAACAACTGTTTTAAAATACAGTTACAATGAAAGTAGATGGTATACGAAAAGTATCACAGTGTCCACTAATTTCGTCTACACGCTGAGGGACACGTTAGGCCTAATATTCTACGAACACCCCGCGAGCCGCCTCAAGTGCCGGATGAAGCCGCCTGCCTTGACGGCCACGTAGCCCGTCATCTCGGGGCCGTCCCTTCCTAAAATAGATTATCATTACATTTTATGACATGGTAGTATTTTTAATACGATTACACTATTAGTTATATTTAATATAAACTTAGATTGTTATTTAGGTCATACACGTATTGATAAGGATCGCGAGGGTAAGGCTTTCGATACGTACCTTACCTTTGTAATTTAACCTCTTTTGTTTTAGCGTCGTGAAAGTAATTTAAGTTTAAATCGTTTATTACCATGGCAGTATCAACTTTCGGTAAGTTTTCTGACTGTGCTATTGCAAAACCGTTATCCATTTCTTCCAAATAAGACTAATTGCACGAGTAGTAGAGCCAAATTTTACAACGTGCCAACCAACGAGCATATACCCGGAGCCGGCGGAGCGAGCCATGCCTGGGCAGTGACGTCAGACCAACGCGGGAGCGTTTCGCTGTCACGTGATAATCGCCGCGCAAATCGCATCTTTTAAATAAAAATAACTTGCTCTGCACTGATTTTTATGCAAAACATCGATGCGTATACACTTTTATAGTTGTGTTAGAATGCATCCCTTGCAATACCAACTACATTTATCACATAGACATGTTGCCCTTTACGTCGAATAGAAAACGATAAATTTCAAGCACTTATTTTAAGAATTTAAATTCTTTAAGTTTTTTTATGAATAATTACAAACAGCCAGCATTTACAAGTTTCTACATTCTCTTTTCACAAACTAAGATCAAATCAGTAAACTGACATATTAAAGTTAAGGAAACCTTGCAAATTTAAAGAACAATATGATCTTTGAATGAACTGCGCAATGGGAGAGCATGACGGATTTAGTTGCTTGGACATACTCCATTGCGAAATGAATGACTGTCAAAAAGATAACTAAACAAATAAATAAATTCATAAATAAGCAGAGTATGCTTTAGTCAAAGGTAAACATACGACATGAAATTCAAAAATGGAATCGGGTCAAATAAAACAAGGAACAAACAGAAAATAAATGGAAATAATAAAATAATAAACAGAAAATCAAAAAACCAAGTAGAATGCGACACAACGATTAGACGAAGCAAAAACACAGTAGGTAACAGATACTAACAGAAAAATAATAAAACAAAATACGAAGAGACGAAATAAAACAACAGATATCAGATACAAACAAAAAAAAACGACACAACGATGAAACGAAACAAAACGCAGTAGTTTTCCAGACAGACAGTGATACGACTTTTCGGGAACTGGAATATGTTCCCGTCATCAGGTATGGAAAAACCATGGGTTTATATAGGGTAAACCCACAAATCCTGCTCAACCAATGGGAGACGAGTTTTGTCCTGATTGGTCGCGCAGCATAGATTGACTCTGATTGGTTGTGATGGGTTGAGTGTGTGTTTTTGTTTTGTGCTGTAAAGCTATTTCTCTCTAATCAATGGGATCCACATATTTCTTAATTCAATACTCTGTTGACTGAAAATATTGCTATTGCTACAATAAAGTCTGATTCTTTGATTTTTCTTTTAATTTTGTCAGTTTCCCGTGTTAGTGGTTTTCCGTCTTCCAAAAGAAATTTGTGGCTTTTTTCCCATGCATGTTCGGCCAGTATCGATTTTTGGGTTTCGCCATTCTTGCAATTGCTTTTATGTTCTTTGATTCGGGTTGATAGAGATCTGCCAGTTTCACCAATGTAAATATGGCCACATTCGCAGGGTATCTGTCATAGGCCTACACAGTTGTGAGGAATGCTGTTTGAAGTCCGTATTTGTTTCCCAGACGTCTTATTTTTTTCAGAAAGGCCTCGAACATACGGAATAACTGGGTTCCTGCTGGTTTTTCGGTTTCTGTGGGCTTAAGTGTTCAATTAGGTTTCATGTGCTGTTTGATGGTGTTTGCCGGGTAACTATTGGCGGCGAGTTCCTTTTATTATTATTTTTTTTTTTTGGTTGTGTTCTATCACTACAGATTTCTTTTTGGAATAAATAATCTCAGCTCGGTTGGCTAGTGTGTGAATTATGCCAGTTTTTGTGCTTTTTAGGTGGTTGGAAGCAGACTGCTGCTTACCCTGCTAACTAGTACCTCCGGAAAAGCAATGCTGCCATTGGTTTCCTTTTCATATGTGAATTTCATTTATGGCCTTAGTGAATTTTGTAAGTTTACAAATTCCTCCAGGGATTCAGGTCCATGTTGCCAGATAGTAAAAGTGTCGTGTACATAACGAAGCCAGATTTCAGGAGGGCTATTGCTTTTGCTATGTGCTTCCTGCTCAAAGTTTTCCATGAATATAATCGCCATGAATGGTGAAAGTGAAGAGCCCATTGCCATGCCGTCTGTTTGTAGAAACTGTCATTAAACTGGAAATGTGTTGTGATGACACAAAGGGTAATCATTTCCATAATGGATGGAATTGGTAAAGTTGTTTTGTCCTTTAGAGACGGGTCAGCTTCCAACTTTGCCTTGACAAAGTTGAGAGTTTCAGGCACAGGTACTTGGTGAAAAGGCTTTGAACAACGAAACTCACTAGGGCGTCAGTGTTTTCTATTTTCAAAGTTTTGACTATGGATATAAACTGACTAGAGTCTTTGCCAAAAGTTGGTATCTGGCCTGCGAGAGGTTCAAGGATTTTTAGGAGCTATTTTGATAGTTTTTGCATGGAGCATTGCAGCAGCTGATGAACGGTCGCAGATGCATGTTGGGTTTATAGATTTTTGGAAGACCATATATATGGGATGATCTACTGCTGTGTGGCGTTAGCTCTGATATTGTTTTAATTGGGATCTAACTTTGATGTTTTTTCGAAGTTTGATACACTTTTCGCTCAATGCTGGCAGTGGGATCTTTTTCAAGATGTGTGTATTGTTCAATGGTGATCACATCTGTGATTTTTTTGTCATAGTCTGATTTATCTAGTACCACAGTAGCACGACTCTTGTCTGCCGGAAGGATTACAATGTCAGGGTCGGATTTCAGAGTTTTGATGGCTTTGAGTTCATTGGAAGAGATGTTAGGTATTGGTGAGCCAGCTGAGGTAATCGCTGTGCGCACAGCGAAATTCGTCTCGTTTAGCAGCAGGGAGTTCGTATATTGCGCTCTCGACGGATAAAACTATGTTAAGTACTGGAATGTGTCGTGTAGCAATGCAGAAATTGAGGCCTTTTTGCAAAACACTTTCGTCGCAGTTAGACAAGTTTTTTTGAGGACGCATTAATGACTGTGTTAATACTTTTTGGTACGGAGGGGGTTTTGGTGTAAACGGTACTGGTCAGCTTGGAAAATTTATCTTTTCGCATTTCTTGGCACTTAAAACAGATTTTTTTCTGGACAAGATTCGTGATAGACTGATATATGCAATTAAAATCTTTTGTACTGATGATGGACTGTATTTCAAGCTGTATTGCCGATATGTCATTGTTCAGTTGTGATTTTTGACAGTGATAGGCTGAAATTATTTCTTTCGGCAGCTTTTGCCGGGCTGTCAGGGCTATTTTTTCAGCCTGTTTGCTGTTCACAGGAGATTTGTCTATAAGAACTTTTGAAATCACACCCTCACTGCAGCATTTGCTGAGAAAAGTAAAATTGTTGGAACTTCGTGATAGATCAACCATTTTCTTTTCCAGTTTTCTCAGAGAAATATGCATACCGGGTCCATACCGAACATTGATTGATCTTTGAAAGAACTGTGCAATTGCAGTGCTTGACTGGATTTAGTTGCTTGGACGTACTCCATTTCGCTATAGATGACTGTCAAAGAAAACTAAAGATAATAGTAAAATTTAAATAAGCAGAGTATGTTTTGGTGAATAGGATACACACACATCATAAAATTCCATAAATCGAATCGGGTCAAAAATAATTAGGACAACAGATAAGAAATTATCTTTAGTAATGTATAGGAGTATTTCCAAGAAACTAAATCCAGTAATAGAATATTGTAACCGGTAAATATCCAATTTCCAGGGAATGTCTGTTAATAACTCATTTTGTCATGCTTTCGAATGCCTTAATATGTGATCTTTGTTTTTTTTTTTTGTTTGGTTTGATTTAAAGTTAACGGCTTGGTAAACATGCCCTTACATAAGAAATTGTTTTCCAAAGAGATTGTCTGCGAATGTGCATATTGTATTTATATAGTACTGCACTTTGACGAGCACACTTGGAATTTTATTAAATTTTTAGTCACCAAACAATGTTTTTGAATGGTCGAACATCGAATAATGAAACAGAGTATGCAGTTGCGTACTTCTCATTAATTTCTGGATGAATCAATTATTGATTTCTGTTTTTAAAATTCACTACATTCTTGCATCATTTGGCCATTTGTTGACCTAACAAGTACACTACGCAGATTTTGCACCATATCCAGGAAACTATGCTGTGAAACACAACAATATTTGGGAACATGAAGTTTACATAATTTTACGAGCATATTGTAAAATATATGTTATATTTGGCAAAACCCAGCCGGAATTCTGTTTCGAAAACAAAACATGTTCACTTGCCAAACGCCACATCTTTTAACGGTGTGTCAACTATTCAGGATGGCCCAAACACCAAATCACCTAGAGCTCAATCTTCAGTCACAAAATACTGTATATAGTGTAGTACCGTATCCACCGCATTGTAAACGTTCAAAGGCCGGTACTCCTCGAATACGAAAAATATCCTCAGTTAGAGAGTTATTTAATAGTCTGCGCCCTTTTTTTTTTTTACCTTTTTTGTGATACTTAAAATATTTTTTTATTCTCGAAGCTTAAGTTGCTTAGTTTATTTGTGAATTGGATGTAGACGTTTAGAAGAATTTGTCTTACAATACCTAAACATTAATGATTGCCCATTTGATTACTGAGATGTAGCCAGATATATTTTGTGAAAATAATTTGGCACCGATGCCTAACGCGCAAGTGTGCTCTTTTGTTTCGTGGTTTTTGGAAGCACGTACTTCTCCACATTTGACATTGAGAATCAGATTAAGGTAACTGTGCTACAAAAGGTCTGTCATTTGTGGGTATTAGAATTCTAAGATAATGACAGCTAAAAACCACTGAGTAGAGCCGTTACACATTACGAAGCAAGTTCGTACACAAAATTATATTCACTAAACCCAGTGGCAACATGGATTGGAAAGAAAAATTATAAATTTCAAGAAGTTCCCAATGAACAACTGAGATCCAGTGCATATATTTTGTCAACAGAACCATGACTACACGATGACTCGCTCCACAGATGCTACGTTGTCAGACGCATGTAACCTCTGGTAACCGCTACAGTTTGGTCAGCTCATACCCAAGGGGCGGCAGTGTTCCATGTTCTGCCAAGTACTACGAGCCCTGAGGGGCAGTGTTTGTTCCCTTGGCGCTACCAAACCACCAGGATATTACAGGCCATCCCTTCCTCTAGCCCTGTGGGCCAGGGTGCTTCAGTATTAATGTTGTTGTGTCCGTCTAGTTCAAAGAACAGTGTGGGTTCGTGGCAGGTTGACATTCTTTTCCCGTGTTTCTTAAAGTCTTGCGTACTCAAAACGTAGTCATATTAAAACTCTTATTTAGTCACCTATGTGCAAAATACAAGCACTCGCAACCAAATAACATGTAAGGTTTCAGACATTCACCAATACTTTAGATTGAAATTATTACTAGCGAGGTATGCATACATGATCGTTCACTTATTCAACAAAACCAAATTTTACATTATACATTTTAAAAATATAATTCCCTTCATTTGTGCATACGTATTTTCATTTAACATTGTAAACTTAAATGTGTTTGGCAACAGAGGATATAATGCTAAAATGAAGTTTGTTATGTCTTGTAGTTTAGCCTTCACGGAGAACGTGTTTTTCATTCAGTATATCGTGCAAAAAAGTTGCGGTAACTCCCAAGTAATTTAAATATTCAAGGACACAATATCGAGCAAACTAGTAGGTTGTACTGCCAAGTTATATATTGTTTTAGCAGAGATTATATCTATTTTGTGAGATTATGATTGTTTGCACGTGTTACATAATTGTATACTGCAATATGTGCGCCACCTACAGCGTGATTCACATGCGCTGCAGATTTTGAAAACTTCCGTTTACAAAACTATTTTGCATGTGAATATTATGTCAAAGTACGAAAGAAAAACACGCTTCATGCAATGAGGAAAATGTAATCGTTACGACAGCAAGCTCATTAGTAGAGGCACGAGTATTTCACGTATTAATCTGGCAACAGCCTAGACTTCTCAGACCTATACACACACTGGCCAAAAGTCAAATATATATTGGCTTCTAACCGTAACACGTGTTACCACAACGACTTGTCTCCTTATTTGTCACTGGCTTGCAGTCGTCAAAGATGTGTTGAAATAGGTGTGGTCCAATCAAAGAAGATGTAGTGAAGTATACATTATTGGCATCCAACCTGACCTAGAATCAATATGCGAAATAATCGTACCTCTACTCATAAGAAACATTTCTAAGCCACCAACATGTCTAATATAACGACCTTTTTATACTGCAGTACCACGAAATTTCTTAACCGAACGTATCGGAAACTCAGAGAGAAACGTGTACTCAACTTTGCTACATATTTTTTACAAGTAAAAATGGTATAGTCACCACGTAAAGGCCCAAATGAGAAATTAATCGCCGAGATTTTTCATTAGTTCAGTGTTTGGATTGTTGAAACAGTGAGGTAATAGATGCGCTATTCAATGTCGCCCATATAGCTCCATCACTTTTGAAATTCTAACGCGCATGCAGGCGGTGCTCTTAGTAGGCATTTTTTTCTTTTAAGTTTTCGAGAATTTTCATGTTTATTTGTGTTAAAAAGCCATTTTCACGATTGCGATAGCTCTGTTCCTAATACAGAAAGACATTTTTTGTGACATAATGGATATGTCAGAAGAAATATATTGAATTCATTCCAACAGGACTAAGCATTCTGATTTCTTCTTTATCAGCCGAAAATTTCAGAAAACAACTCTTGTGAAGTGAAGAGATTTTAGTCGGCGAAAAACATATAGGTCTTCAAGACTGGTGAGGGTTGACGTAATGTGGATATGGAGTAGTGCCGGAATCAAGGGGCGGGGGAAATTAAAGATCCCCTAGAAAACTCGCCGATCATCGACATCGTCCACCACGACTCCCACATGCGAAAATCCAGCGACCAACCTCACCAGTAATCGAACTGGGATCGCCTTGGTGCTAGGCTTATCAACTGCTCCAACCACATCCCTCAAGATAAATGTTTTGTCACACGTGAATAAATTATTAGCTTTATATCAAATGCTATCGAATATTTTCATCAAAGTTATTTTACGCAAGTGCATTTATACATTACTAGTGAAAGATTTTTACAAAACCATATGCGTAATTTTTATATTTTTAAGGCTTAGCCCTGCTATTATAACTCGCTATCTTCTGTATGACCTACTCAAATGTAATTGCATTTAACACGCATAAATCACATAGGCCTTATACCTGGCTTTATCAGCCACGTGGTTGTTTGACATTAGTTAATGCAAATGTTTTTACTTGTAACATTTTGAAACAAATTGGTTGTGTATAACCCAACCTCATATAACACCGAAACACATGACAAATAATATAATTCGTTCCATGGTAATCAAGGATGACGTGTAATTAACCTTCCCGTGATAAGTCGACGTGTTTGCTAAGTACGATATGCGCAAATGTTGTAATATCGTTCAGGCACTTAAATTTTGTCGTGTTCCTACATATCAACTCCCTTTATGCTGTCGCATAGGTACTATGAATTGAGAAAGACACGCACCAGAACATACGATAGTGTGTGTTTGCAAATTTGTATCAGGTCTACTTTGATGGTTAGATGCCCAAGGTAATATAGTATGCTTTATGTTTCTAGTGCAGCGGAGTGATTTAAGATACTGAAAAATATGTCCCCTAGATAAGTTTTCCATCCACTTGGAGCATTTTAAAAGGGAGTAAATACTGGTGAGGCTATTGCGCGCGTCAGTAAAACTACAGTTATTTGGGAGACGCATTAAATATGTGGTCAATGTTTTCGTAGCGGTCTCATTATCACTTTTTATTAGCTCGCATTTTTGTCTGTGTGTTCGGTAAGAATATTAATATCTATTTAAACAATCTTCTTTATGAGCTAAAGACTTGGAACTTTAAACATCACAACTGAATGACAATGCAATACAATGGGAAATATTTTTTGTGGTAAATATTTGAACAATTTAATTTATTGCACCACAGCAAACAAACATCCCAATGAGCTTGAGATTTGAAACTTTAAATTATACCATGTAATTGGATAACAATGTAATATTAATTTTTGTCTGTTTATTCGTTGGTTTGTCTCTTTGTTACGTATTTTGCTTGTTTAAAATCGAGTGCAAAATTTCACACATACAAAAAAAATGAGAAACGAATTATTTAAATAAAACATAATTTTAATATAACTGTAGTATACTAAAGTATATTACATTTCACTGCTTATTTTCACTTTTACGTGTGGAGTAAAATAAACTTTCATATATATACGTAAAGGTGTTGTGTTGACTCTACTGGAAGTGACGTACTAAAAAACTTACGTTTAACAGCCATTTAGTATAGAATTCAGATGTGAAATTTATTAATAATTTTTAACCAAAATGAAC